>OMNV01018124.1:4153-26344 GCA_900303265.1 Brotula barbata
TGTGAACATTGAAAACCCTCATCTTAACCTAATGGATATTTCTTTTTAGATATGTACAACAACGTACACAAATGTAAGCAAGGTCACACAAGAGACCAGCAGTACGTAATGACAGAAGCATCTCTGTGATTACAGCAGTAAGTCACTCTTAACCACACACACACCTCTGCACTTTACTGCCTCCGTTATTATTCACAGACACGTACGTTTCTTAATGACAAAACAGAACAACAACAAATTCAGAGGGGTTATCGGTCTGCAAGTCCATATTTCAAACGCAAGCGGGCATGCACCGGTAAGGAGAGGTTTGGGACACGAATGGAACGGAGAGGAGAGTCGACTGTACGTTTAAAGCAGCAGTCGGCGAGGCGGCGGAGTGGGCGGAATCTCCAAAACTCCTCCCACCCGAGAACATCACGCATCGCTGACGACGGCACTTGTGACCCCTCTTTAGCTGAAAGTTGGTGCTTTGAGGCTTTAAGTGATAATCCTTAACTAATCCTAGTAAAAACACCTTTTCCATGGCGTTCTGACTCTAAAAGTTATCCACCAGTCGTTCGTTTCCATTTAGATTTTTTCCTAATTGGTGTCTGACCTTAAATTCCTGGGAAACGACGCAGGCAGTCCAGTGTCACATGACAACGTGGTGAACCTTTAGTCCGGTATAAGGACCGTGTTAGTTCCTCGTACCCCCCGTTGTCACGTCGGTTTGTTTGGTAGTGTCAACATGTGACATCACCTCGCTTTGACAATTGCGTTTGTCGTGGAACTATGGCAGCCGTTGTTCACCAACCTGCTGTTATTGCCCGCTGCCACCGCCGGATGTTATCAGTCATTTTGAGAAAAAGAAGGATCGTCACTTAAAAAGTTCTTCCCAAATCTGATTCTATCCCTCCGAGATCCCAAAACATTTTCCACATGGTAGCTTTAAATGATCGTGATGTCGCTAAGCAACACAGAAAAACGTTGTTCCAAGATGTGAACTTGCAGATGGATTAAAGCTTGAATTTGCTTTCACGCATTTTATCATTATTAAACGGAGACACTCCGGTGCGTGCGTCCCCCAGAACACGCTGCACGGGAACGTGAACTGCAACTCTGGCCCCTTTCACACACGCATTAATGAGTGCTGACTCGTCATCTACATAACAAGGTCACGCGTTAGGACGAGGTTTGAAGTCGGGCCGAAAGCATCGTGGTGGAATCCGATCTGCCCGCACACAGACCGACCCATCAACTCACCGGGAGCCGATCACACTGCAGACAGCATCCACCCAACAGAACGTCGATGAATCGTGTGAAGGGGCCTTTAAGACATCGTCTAAGCACATTACATGTCGGCAGCCATGCACACACACCCATGCTGGCATGCATTCATACGCAAACAGTGCAACATCAGCGCTGCATGACCGGGAAAAAAAAACGTTCAACTTCTTTATTTCCACTGGTTGAATCCTTCCAATTAGACTGGAGAGGCAGCTGCACTGTCCGTTCCCATGACAACCAATATTTTACATGTCCAAAACTATCAGTAGGAGTTTCTGGTCTTGATCATATGCAGCCCAGCACAGACAGACACACACATGCGCTCACACACGCACCCAGACACACCTACAGACACACACACACACACACACACACACACACAGACACACACAGACACACACAGTATGAGAGCAGCAGTTAATACTTTCCACGAGCCCTTGCAGAGCGAAACCCAAACTTGAAATCAAATCAAAAGAAACTAACAGAAAAAAGAGGAAAGACTTCCCTGACATCAACAACAAATTAAGATGCTGAAGTTGTTTTAATATATTTTTAACTTAAATATAAAGATATATATTTCCGTCTGTCTATAGTTTTTTGTTTTCACGGTCAGTCTCCAGCAGAGTCTGTGTCGTCGTTAATATAGTCTTCTTCTATTGGCGTGCCTCCATTTTGAGTTCCCCACTCGTCCTCGTCGTACTCTATGCTGTCATTGTCTTCCAGCAGCTCGTTTTCTCCTGCGGGTGCCGCCGCCGCCGCCGCCTCCGCCCCCTCTGGGAGCGGCTCGGCAGGCGGTCCTTCCCGCTGGTTTTCCCCCGGTTGCTGCGGTGGGGCTGCGGCGTCTTGCGGTGCGGCGTAGCCCCCGTTGTTGTTGGAGAAGGCGGCTCGGTCTCTGCTCTCCTCCTCCACGTAAACCCTCTGGTGGCACATGGGACACGTGTCCTGGATGTACAGCCACTTCCTCAAGCACAGCGCGTGGAAGTAATGATGGCAAGGTGTGATGCGAGCGGAGGTGGCAAACTCCTGGTAGCAGATGGCACACACGTCCTCGATGTCCCTCAGCTGATCCCCACGCACTTCCGGCAGGGAGTTGATCTTCTTGACGGCCGTGCGGCGGTTGATAAAAGTCTTCCAGCCATTTTTGGCCTGCAGGTAGATGTTGAAATAGGCGTGCAAGCACATCATGCAGGCGCGAATCTTGCTGCCGGACTCAAACATCATGGTATAGGCGCCATTGCCGAACATGATGACGCCGAAGAGGAATTCGATGATGTTCCCGGTGGAGCGCACGTAGTAGACGTAGTCGTCCAGCTTCTCCCACATGACGTTGGACAAGCCGTCAGCCATGAAGAGGCCGTAGACCGTGAGCGACACCACCACCTAGAGGCAGGGAGGAATGGATACATTAAAAGGTGTGCAGGACACAACTGGTGAACAGGAACCAAGCCAACATATTATGGCCGCACTGCTCTTAAATTCCAGCAGAGGGCAGTCACACCACCACACACATCAATCACTCAGTACCAACGGACAATCGACTTCCTTAAAGACGATTAGTCCTACATCTGATCTTTCAACAACAAAATTTGTCAGTTATCTCAGCGTGGCTGTATATCTGATATTATCGCAAAAGCTTAATGTTTCTTTTGCTTTTTTACTTCTTGCCCCTCGAGGAGATGAAACCTCTTCGAGAATTCTCCAAGGGTTTCTTTGTTTTCATCCTGGAGTGTTTCGAGCTGGGTCAGGGACCGTTGCTGTGTAGGATATCCAGACGTTTGATGTGATATCAGGCTAGAAAGAAACTTGATTTGAGTCCAGGTCACTGACATTTTCTTGTAAATTGTAGTATTTGGGAGATATTTGGCATTTGCTTATGAATTATGTAGGCCTCTAAATGTCTGAATGACACCGCAGGAGTTAGAAGCGTCACAAAAAGCTAAACGTATCTTCTGGGTTCCCAAACAGAACTGTGCTCTGCAGTGTAAAATCTATTTTCTTTGTGTGTTCATCTCTGCATGCTCTCAGCTAATCCATGCTAAAAATGCAGGCCTGTCAGGGTGAAAAGTCATTCGGAGCCAAAAGTCAACATGTATCTAACAAGTATTGCACTGTCCTCCACCTGTTCCATTATTTTGCTGCACTTACCTTTACCTTGCTTGCAGTTGACGTATTTTATGTAATTTTTATAAGCTACATTTATTCATTCATCCATCCGTTACAGCACATCTCCAGGTTTTGTTTGGCAGAGACAGCGTGCCAGGCACAGCAGCCCAGATTTCTCTCCCTGGCACCTGCTGCACGTACGTCTCTACAACGTTCTCTCAGCTACTTCACATTCACTTTATGAAGCAACATTGTGAGAAGTCACCCAGACGTTACTAGAGGATGGAAATCCATGGAAAGATACAGACGCTACGGGCATATTTCAGATCAAGACATTCAGACGCAGTGCTGAATATTGACAGATACATAAGGGCCCAATTCAAAGACCCACAACATGGACCTGAAAGCCAAGTATCTTAAAGATGCTCTAACTTGACGTCAACGAAGTAGTTCATACCTTAAAAAAACAATAATCAAGTTATGGTTAGGGTGCATCCTCCTGCGCTCACCTTGAGGCAGAGCTCAACACAGAAGGCGGTGACGGCAAAGAGCCAGGTGTTCAGGGCGTAATGGTTCCAGAGGGCGTAGCTGAGTGCCACCGGCAGCACGAAGAGTGCCAGGGACACCAGGAGGACGGGAAAATGGCGGCGGACAGAGTAGACGTGCGAGGCACTGAGGGACATCAGGACCGGGTCAGTCATGCCGTGGATGAAGTGCAGGATGGCCGTCAGCAGTAGGCACATGTTCCGGCTGAGACGGACCTGGACAATCAAAGGTTCACCAATCAGGTCAAGATGACAGAATGTTGGGACGTCGAATGGAGGAATCCTGCTGTGACCTACCAGCCGTTCCTCAGGATCCAGACTGCTGAGGCCCGTCTGCAGAGCCAGGATGAAGAAAAGAACAGGAGCCACAAAGCCTAGACGCTTGTCCTCCTCCTCTGTGGAACCTGAGCAGACCAAATAACGACAGCGTGTATCTAGATAACATTTATCTACGCGGTAATGACGAGAGGAGATGATCAGATCTACGGCCGTACCCTGTGCCGTTTAATTCGATCACACGTTGCTGGAATGACTCGGTCGGCCGGTCTGTAAACTTCTTTCAACCGATTCAAACGTGTGTCCCCATAGAGAGGGGATGAGGAAGCACGTGTGTCTAAGGGTCTGTGAGTAATCTCAACGTGGTTAGACGAAACGTACTTTCACCGCAGGACACCGTGGAGGCTGTTCACAGCGACTCTGTCTTCTGTGTTTTATTATTACTAACAGGTACGACTGAGTTGTATTCCACAAGAGGTGTTGTAAAGAAAACAATGAGCTGTAGCAGTCGCCCTCCCTTCCTAGTATTTACACGTCATCACTAGCGAGCAATCACGGCGAGCGGTGGGCGTGCCCGGCGACGTCGGACACTCCAGTCCTCGCATATAATCAGCAATGATCCGTTGCTAAACTCTTGAACTCTTTACCTCCCAACTAATTCATGGATTCCATCCTCACCATCGGATGGCACTCACCCAACGCCGCTCCTCCCTTGCTCACGTTTGATAACGGCGCGCCTAAAAGACGAGACAAATCGCGTCGCGTGACCTAATGGGTGGGCGATGACACCATCAGATGGGGGATGTCTCATGGAGCTGACATCATTCATCTGACGGAGTCACAGGCGGTGGACCTCCTGCTGAATCAGGGCGTAGAAAACATCGTCCAGTGTTTCCCCGTCGCCGACATTACCGAGCGTTTGTAGGACAGCGCGGTGGATTGTGCGTTGCTGCTGCACTTGCAGGGTGAAGCATCACGATTTAGAAGAGCCACTCAGAAAGCTGACCAATGAAATACACTTCAACTAAAACTGCCCGACATCGCAAAAGACTGAAGTCAGCCGAACGTGCGCTGCTCTGACACTGACGAGCAGATCGACACCTGACCCTCAAATCAGCTGGCAACTGAAAATGGGCAGGTAAAATCAGATTTGATTCATTTACTACAGTAAACCTCATCCACATCTCTCTCTCACACACACACACACACACACACACCTACCTATGAAGGCCAGGATGCTGAGGCCCAGGTAATGTGCAACAGAGGAGATGACGGCGCTCATTCCCAGCACGGTGAGCGTGGAGTCACAGCCGGAGATAATCAGGTTACTGGTTAGATCCCAGACCACGTCCCAGCTCAGCAGGTAACCCTGCAAATTACCACGTCGACAGCACAGTCACACAATCGTGCATGCCGTTACCACCGACATTGTGAGTGAAAAACATTTACAGAAAATGTCAGTGAGGCTGCAAAAATATGTTTCGTACTCATTTGTTTTTTTTTTCTACTTGATAAGTTACACGTGTATGAACGCAAACATCTATAAACATACAAGATATTCAATAGAAAATGTTTTCAGCAATTTTCTTCTGTCCTATTGATCATTTACGTTGTTTTGGGGTTTATGTCTTGTGACTAATCCACGATGAACTGACTGTGATTTAGTCGTTGAGAGCTCATATGAAAATTGTCAAATTAAGAGGATGCGTTCTCTGTGTGCACGCAGAGGAGTCGGTGCTCAGATTGGTCTTTTTTTCTTTTTTACGTGGTGTGGCTCACGCTCCTTCGTCCAGGTCGTGTAGTTTGGTATTGTGGTGGCTCTGCTCGACTCATCTGCTTTGGCGATCATCTGATGGAAGTCTGTCTCAAGATTCACGACATGTACCGAGAAAACTTGGTTGTGGTGATGGGGAAGTAATCGCATCATATTTTAAACACGATCAGGACTGAGCGGTGTATATCCATGGGTAGAGTGTCTTACCTGTACAGCTGTTAACACCTTTTGATTATTTTTTAACCTTTTTTTAAACACTCTTTTGCGTCTCATCTCAGACTGTCCCTGTCCAGACAAATCTGTGCCTTTTTCATGTCATGATAGTTAGCGCTGCTTCCATCCCTACGACGCTCTCTCTCCCTCTCTCTCCCTCTCTCTCCTCTGTTCCTTTGTCAGCAATACCGGGTAATTGGCGAGTCATACGGTGCACAGGGGTACTTCAGGCGTGCGTCACCTGATGCCAGGTGATCTGATAAAATGTCGCAGTAGAATGGCTTGAGAATGACAATGCGTTGAAAGCCGTCTGAAAACGGCACTCACACTAATGTGTTGCGTTAATGATGTGTTGCACGCCTTTCCTGTTTGCCGGACGCTGACCTGACCCAGTAAGAATAATTATGAGTTGGCCCCATGTAGACGACACACAATTTAGCACACGATGGTGCAATCCAACCCAAAAACGCTTTGGAGCAATATGGCTCCTTTAAGATAACGATTCCTTGATAGGAGTTTCTTACGGATGAGTCAGAGCTGCCGTCTGCAACATCACCCGTGGCATCACCGCTCTCCCTCCTCACCGCCTGGACCACGTAGACAAGGATCAGCGCCTGTGCGGTGACCCGGGTCAACCAGAAGACCCGCAGGACGTCCGGAAACCGAATCCTCTTCCATGTGTCCTCCAACAGCAGCTGAAGCCCGTAGATCCTGTACATGTGCCGCACCAGCAGGTAGACGTAGCGGCACGAGTAGTAGAACCACTTCAACCTCATGGCTAAACACACGGCCGTGTTGAGGGCCAGAGCGAGCCCCGAGAACACCGCCACCAGCTGCCTGACGTCCGCTGGCAGCTCGATCATCAACCCCCACAGAGGGATCATGATGTCCAGGACCACCAGCGCAGCAAACACCGACTGGAGGTTAAGCAGGAAGACGTATCCCACGCCAAAGAGGAGCTGGACGGCGGCCATGCCGAGCCACAGCGTGGGCCCGTTCCTGGGCAGCAGTCTGAAGCCCAGCGCCGCTTTGTAGTAGGCGCTGTAGAAGTCTATGTGGGAGGTGGCGTAGTAGTTGATGAGGACCGCCGCCATGCCGAGGAGAACGGCGAAGAACAGTGTGTAGAACTTGAATAAGGCTTTCTGGGAGAGCAGCAGCACCACACTGGAGATGAGGACACCTGAGGGGCAAAAGAGAAAAGAGGTGTTGTGAGAAAAAGGCCAATCGGTCCAAAACACAGCTTCACCCAGAATCCTACCACACATTTACTTGTTTGAGCTTCATAAATCTTCATGTTAGGTCCCTCGTGAACACGTAAAAGAACAAAATGATAAGTCGGTCGTTTGGCCGCGATAAAATGGGAAGTGGAATGAATGGAAGTGACACGATTCGACAAATTCAGGTGAAGTATTTAGTCAAACCACTATGTTTGCGTGCTCGCTACACTGTTCACACTCACCAGTATATATTGACGGGACGAATATGATTGAGCTGCTTGTTGAATATATACCACACATTAAGGTCTACCATTGGATTTTTGGTGTCCCTGAATGTCTTCAATGAGAAATCGAAGAAATATTTGGCTGAAGTGTTTTTTAGGGGCTCTGATTTGGCCTTAAGCCTCCCTGCCCAAAGCCAGTGCTGCTAGTTACATTACAAAACGCCCGAGTCGGTCAAAGGTTCACAAAGTCAAATAATGGGGGATTATGTAAGACGCTTGTTTGTTAAGCGTTTTCTGCTGCCGAGTTCATAATCCAGAGAACTTTACCAGGCTGTTCACTGTGAGAAGCCGGACTGCCGACATTAACATCTAAATCTAGAGATGCCGTAAAAACGTGAAAATGAAAGGTCACCGTAATGATCGCAGTAATAAAAGTGATAATTCAACGAATACAACAAAGCCGAATAGACGTTGCATTTTTAGTTTTAATACTGGCAGTCAGCGTGCATTCCTGAGCATGTACATGTAATCTGGGTTTTTAAAGAGAATTTGCTAAATATTCTGATTCCTGTGCAAATTTATGAGAAACAAAAGTATGACAGGGGATCTTCTTTATGACATCAAAAGAAAAACAAACAAATTTGTTCCAATATGATGCTCTCAGATTTAATATATCAATTTTGTTAGCTTGTGTATTGATTACAAAATATTCACGCTCATTATAAGCACGTTTTAGTACCTGTGCGACCTCGTTCAGCTCTACACAGGCTCCTGTTCGCTTCACTCTGAGAGCCTCGTCAATCTGCACCTTCTGCTGCAGGCCTATTAGTCCCTCTATCCGGACTACATGAGACTATATAAATCAAAAAGCATCGTTTCATGTCATCAGGCATGGATTGGGTTGATCTGGGAAACTAAAATCCAGCTTCATATTTTTTAAACCAGGCTTCCAGTGGCAAACACTTTTTGTTACTATAATCTGACAAACAATCTTTTCTCTGGATTTCCTCTATCTAAACAACTCAAATCAGGTCTGTGCCAAAATTAACGCAGGTCAGATTAGTCAACCTTGGATTAGAATCTTCAAGATGGGTTCAAATTCGGCTTCAGGTGGAAGACGTCTATCATCTATTCACAAACATAGATCCTAGATGAATAAATCTCGGATCACAAAGACCTTAAACACAAGCTTCCAGTTAGCAAAAACTTTTTTGTTTATTCAAGATTCACAAAGGGGCCAAAGATGACAACCTTTAGAGTAACACGGAGAGCCTGAAGAATGTTTTTAAACTCAGTTTAATATCAGTGGAGTCTGGAATTGGTGAATGAGCCTCGAAGCGACATTTAACTTTCAGCTGCTGATGTAAACTGCAGCTCAGGTAACAAAAACCACCACGTAAGAGTCCGTGTGTGGCCCCGGTGTGTTTAATGCACGCTGTCCGTGACTGAACGGATTTTAACGGGTGTGTTTGCCTCTACGTGTACATTATGTTACGTGTTCAACATGACAGGTGACACAGCTCCGGCTAGCAGCGCCGCTGTTGACATGTTCGGCTGTTGTTGATGGTTCAGGGGCTTCGGTGCCTCCAACGCCTCGTTCCTGCACTCACCCATGACTCGGACCAGCACTTTGGCCGCCGCTCCGGCCCATCCCGAACCAGGATCGTAGTAAGAGTTGAAAATGGTGTCGATAATGAAGATACAGGGCACCCGCAGAGCCACATCCAGCACCGCTAAGGCCTGCTGGCCTAGCCGGGCTTGAGAGGACGCCATGCCGCTTCACGGGAATACTACAGTCCCGCACAGCTCCGGTTCGCCATGATAACCGTATGTTGGCGTCAAATCCCTCCAGTAGCAGTCGTTCGTCCCCAGTTTCGCTCCAGTTGGCGCTTATTTGTGAACGGGGAAACTGCTACTGTCCGCCATAGCCATTAACCTCCTGTTGCTAAGCGAAGACCGCGGAAGTTGAGAGCCTCTTTCGACCTGACGTGACGTATGGCGTCAGAGGGTGTGGCAGCTGACGCAACTTCTTCTTCGTCTTCATTGGAGTTCATTGCCGGTTGGCCAAACAGATTATGGTGCCTTACCGCCGTCTACTGGACTGGAGTACAGGATGGAAGAGTAGACGGGGATGATTAAAGTGTCTATGCGAGGCCAGTTTCTTTTGAAAAGTTGTCAGACATTCAATGGGCCATCAAACATTCTCTTCATCTTGTCTATGAAGCCGTTGACACCCATCTTTACGGTGTATTGATGTGAACTGGAGTGTGAACAGAGATTTTTTTTAATATTCTTTTACTCAATCTTAATATTGAATTGCATGGCTTTCATCGCGGTGTATTCTGTTGAAGGTGCTTCCAGAGATAGAAGTCTTACAAGCCAAACAAATAAATGAGGTGGTGTACAGAACAGAACCTTCTCTGATTTTGGAATATTCGAAGGCAGTGACGTCTCAAGGTCTCTTTCTGAGAAATGGAGCAAGCATGAAGCAACGAGGGTTACTGCACTTTTTGGCTCTGCACGGTCAACCCAGGTAAGTTGTCACATGACACTCATCCTTCTTGGTCTGTCACGTGTCATTCCATTTATTATACGTGAAGTCTTGATGTATTAATTTTGTCATTGCGTACCTGTTTGATGAAGACCTTGCTGACTGAAATGTTGCTTTAATAAAATTAAAAATAAAAAAATTCCATGTGTGGACTATTTTCCAATATTTCTGTGTACCAGAAGACAAACGGAAAACCCTGAAAAGTCTTCATCCAATTGATGAAACGTTCACCCGAGACAGAATTTGCACATTGCAAGTAGAAAAAAAAAATCTCCCAGAGAAATGTATTACAAATAGAATCGCTTCTGTCCAAAGTTTATATGGCAGCAGAGATTAAATGTACCCATGCAACATAACTTTAAAATCAATGGATCATCCTTAAAGCAAAATGAATTAAATATAGTTTTTATAGCAGAAGAGATGATATGGCACTGAGTCAGTTGGAAGCCGTTTCTAGTCCAGGCGTCTCGTCTCATTAGGGCCTACGGGACGCCACCATCAGCTGGAGCTGAAGAACACTTTGATGGTGTTGTTGTAGATTGTGCTGGCCAACTCTGCCGGGTCCTCGTCCCTCGCTGCTGCCATCACCTCCAAAACTTGTCTGGAAAAGAAAACAGTTAATAAGATAAATCGCTGGGTGATGACGGCCAACACCTGCTTCGTTTTCTAACATGGACGTCTGCCTGCTTGCATTATTTGTTCTTATTTCAGGTTTCGTCTGTTCCTGATTTTGAAAATTGATGAATCTGCTGATTATTTTGTTTATTAATAGAGTATATGTGTCCATCCAGAGTCTTAAATGCTGAGGCTCTGATGACTGATGGATCCATCTTCATGGAGTTTCTTTTTAAAATCAAGGTGAAAAACCCAAAGTCACCAAATATATCAGGATGCATTCTGGGTAAATTTGAATAAAAAGATACCCAACACATCCAGAATGCAAAGAAGTTTCAGGGAAGTTACAAATTCTTTAGCTAAAAGCAGTAATGGTCATTGTAATGGATTTTAAATAAATAAACTTATTAATGGGTTACTCATGTGAAAAGTATCATTAAATTTATACCATTTATCAAAAAGAGCACACAAGTCTAATAGGTTTCTTTTCATCACTACAAATTTCCAAAAGGATGAGATTAGTTATCGTTCCTTGAGCAGCATCAGGTGACACACATATCCAACAGATACATGAATGTAACCTGACTTCAAAATAGAATTAGATCCGTTTTAAGTCAGCCAGTCTCCTCACATGATGTGACACGGCTCGTTCCTGTCCTTCAAACAGTGTCCCGCCTCCCATTTCTTCTTCGTGGGAAAAGTAGTTTGAACATTTTTGGAGCCTGCGTGAGTGTTCTTTACGCCACACCAGGGGGCGTCTGGGGAGAAACGGAGAGAGATTAGAGTGAGTTAGATGAATAAGAGTATGATAGACGCTCCTGGGTTCAACTCGGACCACGGTGTTAGCACCGTGACAGGAAACCCAACGACCACCAGATTCACGACGTACGACACAAAGGAACGATATCTTCCAGACATGTAACTATTTCCATACACTTGAAACTTGAAATGACATGCAAAGATACAATAACACTGTTGCCACGGTTGAGACGTGGTCCTGGTCTTGGTGGCTCCTGAACTGGAACAAGGCCCAGACTCCTTATTAGGCTTCGTGCTTTATGTTTTCTTTGCCAGAGGAGCTCAAAGAGTTAATTAATAAACAGAGAGAGCGTCTGACAAGCTTCAGTAGGATCAGACTGAGCTTGACTTTGAGATCCCTCAGGTGAAATGAGTCCGAATGAGAATCGTGCGGCTAGCAGCACTCATTTCAATTCTTTTTACCCTTCGGAGGTGAGTTTCGGGTGAAGATCTCGGCGAACTGGTTGAAACCCACCTGTTTCTATCATGAGCCTCTCAGTGGGGATAGACTTCATTGCTTCAATGTTGGCTTCTGTTTTCAGGGAACTGAAAAATAGAAGGTTCAGGTTAGAGGGTGAGCTGTCACTTTTCACTTTCTGTGCATTTAAAAGGTTAGTTTAGGATTTTACACATAAGCCCAAATGTGATCGATCCTCAGAGTTTGACCCATCAAATCCTCTCCTGCTGGGAGAATGAGCACTTCACAGAGCGCCTGCTGCGTGAGTGAAAGTAAGAGGATAAAAACACAGTCATGGTTTCTCTGTCTTTATGAGGGTCACGTTGATGTCATCATTATCGATGCGTTGTACGTGTGTAAGAGTTGGAACAAAAGTCTGGAAGTGGAACGAGTAAACCGTTTACACCTTCAAGAACAACATCTGGACCCCCCCCGACCCCCCAGACAGGTCTGCATCAGCTTTGGACTTCCTCTCACCATCCGTTTATTCCGATGTAGAGGTCCAGGTCTACGAGGACAGCGGCGTCCTCAGCACTCCCGTCAAATGAGTGGACCTCAAAGCAAAACCAAAGCCTTCAATGACATCACTGCTGCTTTTAACGTCTCATCTCCAGCGCACAGCAAAACCTGACTGCATTGTGGTGAGAATCAGAATATTTCACAGAGCACTCATTGGTAGATTTCACTCGGACTCCATCGGAACGTAACAAAGAAACCAGCATGTTCCACAAAAATGGGTTTTACAATCTGCAACTCTGGCTCAGTTCTGAAAAAGTTCAATCTCCTCACCACTCCTCCCACACAGCGGTCTCGGTTTCTCTTCATGATGTCTGTCAAACATGGAAAGAAACGAAGAGTGAGACGCTTTCTTGACATTTCCCACTCAAGTGCCAGTCTGCTTCAGTGGTGCATAAGACTGACCTACGAACTCCCGATGGGAGTTTCTACAGTGAAGGAACATAGGCAGCTTTGTCTCCTCTGCCAGGTCAAACTGCTTCTCGAAATATCTGTGACAAGAGAAGAGGAGTAAAGATTTTACACTAAGTTAGTTAAAGTGTAACACAGGAGAACAGTACCAGCAGCAGAGACAACTGACGCTAAATTGAGATGTTTTTAAGCAGTTAAGGATTATCACTGACATGTTGTTTTGACTCTTTGTTTCTGGTTTTGTTTGTATTGTTTCAGGATAATGACACTTTACTTGGTAGACATGAATTTCGTGCAAACAGATTGTGATCCTTTCTCACAAAAAAATTTGTCTGATGAGAACAGAAAATAAGAATCAATAAACTAAATAATAAACAAAAAAGATTCGCCAAAGTGGGACTTTTCTACAGAGTTTGTGGCCAAGAGTGAAAGTGACTTACTGGAGCTGAGTTTCTTTTGGGCAAAATTCCAACCTGTCAAAATCTGGAACAGTGAGAAGAGACGTGAAGCATTTTACAACCTTTCAACATCGCTAAATTATAAACCTAAAAAATGTTTGGTCTAGGTGGAGTAAACAAAATACACTCTCCTCCACTTAACAATTCCAATGGAGGCAATTTTTGATCAAATATTGTTGATGGGTTTAACAGATAAACAGTTTTAAACGGACTGAAAAGTAAACAGGATTGGGGACTTCCAGTACTTATAGCACTTTCTGTTACAATACGTACAATGACAACATTTCAGCATAAATATAGCGCAAAAACAAACTCAAACTCATCAGACGAGAGACAAGAGATCACGCTGCTATCAACGAGGGACATGAGAGAGGTGTCATCAGAGAACCCGACTATGAAATTATTGGACGCTGAGGAACTACAGTCATTTGTACAGTATATCGTGTAGAAAGCAAAGATGTGCTGACTCAGCCCTGTGGGACAGCACAGTTGGCAATCTTGTAAGCAGAGAGATGAAAAATCCATTACACCACTGAATCAGACACGGGCTGAAATATCAGAGTTTCAAAAATAAGAACACGTTTTAAAAAATGGCCAAAACCAAAGGTGCTAGAGATTTCAGAGTCAGCTAAAAGTCTCTGACTCCTTGTTTGGATTTCTAGTACAGGAGCTTTGTCACAGCGTGCAGACACCACACATCCTCTGGTTTTAGTGCCAAACGTTGTTACTGATGTGATGATGAGATTGTTGATTCAAATATCTGAGTGGAACTTCGGGGACACGGAACACAGGTGAAAAACAACCAGAGTTTAAGGACAGCTGTTCACAGCCACTTCATGTGGGATCCACAGGTTTGATTCCCATTGTGGTGAGTTGGTTTCAACCACCTGGATAAATGAGTCACTAACTAACTAACTAAATAAATAAATAAATAAGCACTTTTCATTCATTTTTAACCTTTCCCGAGGTGAAAGTGTGCGAGTTACATTAGGGACTTGAAACTAGCGCCCCCCACTGGAAACAAAAGGAACAGCTGTTGGCTGCTGGAGTGTCATTAAAATACAAAACACAAACTTAGACATCAAATCTATAAATTACTTCCGTAAATTTCACAAAAAAGCAAAGTGAAAATAAAATGTAAATGTCTCTGTAGATATTTAAAACTTTTGAAGGATGGATTTAAGGTTTTATCGTGCTAAATAAGACTGTATTTTTACTTCTATCTATCTATGTAAACGCTGCCCGTTGTTCTTCGTGGTGTATCGGGATGTTTCGTGTTACAGGCACCAAAAAGACTACTGAGCGTACAGACCGAGTCCACACTCTCCGATGGCCACCACCTTTCCCCTGTGTGTCGCAGCCAGTTGATTCAGCTCTGCAAAATACTGAGACGCTCCACGCTGCTCAAACTCAGAGCAGCGGGTGGGATGGCAGCCCACCGTGCTGTAAAACTCATCTGTAACAAAGGGACAGAAGTCACAACAGGGCAGGAGGGACTTTAATCATCACAATTACAACTACAATCCGCATTTATCAGACGCTTTTATCCAAAGCGACGTACATATGACAATTATAACAACACAAGCAAAGCAAATTTCACACAGTGGCATTTTTTAAAGCCCCCCAGGTTTCAGTCAGTGAGGGCCAAAAGTGCCCCGTAGAACCAGATTATTCTCTACGTTTCATCTTTACCTCGGCTCTCAGCTAATTTGAGGGCTTCTTTGCTGTCTTCCAGACTTCCTCCCGTGATCATAAACTGTGACACAGCAACAGACAAAACATTACTCGCATCACAAAACGCTGACGTACGGCTTGATTCTTCAACACACAACAAGAAGAACAGGTGCCAAAGTATTAAAGAAGCCAGTAGAAATACCAAGCGTGTCTCATACTCATACTGTTCAGAATATTAGTTCCTTACTGCTGCTCCATTACTCTACACCTGCTTCAATATAATGTGAAATATGATTTCTTAATATCAGGTGCAATATTACTCAGGTAAGCACGTGCAGTATCATTTTTCCATTATCATCTCATGTACAGTAATATGTTCAGTGATACAGTATGTTTACAGCCAGGCTATCATCACTGTCCTCTATTATTTACAATATCATGCATCAGATAATTTAATCTGTTTAATCCCGTGCAGTATTAAATTACACGTCGCCAACAGAACTTTTATCTCAACGTTTTATCTCCATTTCACTTAGTTTATCCTACTCTGTTGCTGTCCTATTAGGCAGTGTTATTCTGCATTTACTCCTGAGACATTCAATGTCTCATCTCATCTCAGCTGATCTTATCTTATCTTATGTATCATGTTATACTTTGGACTACTTAGTTTTTTCTACTGTTTTCAATCGAAGTTATTTTAATTTTGGAGCATTCTGTTTACTTTGTTGAGTTCCTTGTTTGCCGTATTTTTATGTAGCACCACATGACAAAATAAAGAATCAATATAAAGGGCAGTTATCAATATACACACAGAGAAGGAATCACACGTGTAAAACATAACTACCATGTGAAGTTGACAGAGAATGATTCAATCAAAACTTCCAACATGGGACGCAGTGAACTTCTTTTTTAAACTACAGCATGAATTCATTATTCCTACATGGTATACATATCATCCATATCATTTCCTGGTCATAGACAGCTTACCTTCTGGACACCCACTTTGATGGCCCTGTCAATGATCTGATCGAAGTCATCTGTCAGGAAAACAAAGGGAAACTGCGCCTCAATCAATATTTTGATGACACGATGTCAGGCTGCCTGTGCTGCTTACCTTCGTGTTTCCGTTTCCCTCTGTAGAGTCCTCTGAACATGGGATCTGTCAGGTTCACTCCGATATCTACGAGGACATACGAGGTTCAACGTCGCTGACAACATCACAAAACATTCCACCTTAATGCACACGACATAATGCTACCGATTTCAAAGATATCATCGACCACGTCGCTTCACAGACGATAGACGATAAAAACAAGATCAGGACCAATGAAACAAATGATAGAAGAAAATAACTCTGAATTAACCACCGACAGGCGCAGCTACAAAAACACCAGCATTTTATTTTAAATTCCCATGAAAAGCCCAAGGTGTTGAAAGTTATAAATCTGAATAAAATGACAACACATCCAGAATAAAGAGACGTTTAAGTTGAGTAAAAGACAACTATTACTATAATAGATATAACATTTGGAATAACTTAAATAACCGGGTCAGTTAGTGATGAAGTTGTTGACCCCTTAAAGACTGACAGTGAATTGATAGATGAGTACACTTTGTGACCACCTGTTCAGGCTTATCCAGAACATTTGGGATGTTTTGGATACGATTTTTTACATATGAATAATTGACTATCCCACACAGAAAGGGAATATGGAAAAATATCATAACTGTACATAAATATTTATCCCATTTCCAGTAACATTTTCTTTGTTATTTATGGTATATTTGTTTATTATTACATTGATTTATTGTAATTTCCTTCCTCTTTATTCTATAATTTTATACAGATTTACCCAGAATGCATCCTAATATATTCGGTATCTTTTAGAACGGTAGATCTTTTCGCTGCTCTTTAACCTAAAACTTTGAAAAGATGAACCCATTGGTTTAGAGAATAATGACAAAACACAATTTAGCAGAATAATCTGTCATACGGATGACGGTTTCCGCGCGTGTGTTAGCTGCAGAAGCTAACGAAAACCGCCATGTTTACAGCGTTAGCCTGCTTACAGCGCGCACACACAATCAAGCAACACTTACACGAGCAAACAAACACAGACACACACACACGCTCATTTTACCGATGAATTTGTGCTGAGCCATCGCTGTGACACTTTTAAACAAAACGACGCACGCTGCTTTCCCAACTCCCACACGGCTACAATACCGTAATTACTGGAGCGTAGTCAACTTAACTCCACATTTTTATTTTCCAACTTTTCCAAATAATTTTCATGTCCAAACATTAAAAACACGAGACATCTTGTTTTAAGTTGAGCACAATTTTGCTCAGCTAAAAATTTTAAATACACTAAGCAGGACGAACCCAGGTACATGAATATGTCAATAGTCAAATAATCGAAATAAAAAAAATCATATCAAACATACGTAACCGTAAATAAATATATAAACAAATATATTAATAACAAGAAAAAACATAGTTCTAATATTTAATTCACCATATTGATATCATTATCATTGTTCTCGTTGTTGTCAAGAATATATTATTACCCACCGATACATATTTTGTATATAATATCATAATGTTTTTCGTCATAAATATGCTTCAAAAATGCTTTGATTTCCTCCAGGGTTAATAAAGAATCTATCTATCGATGATCATATGGGAGTAGAATCGCGTTGCGCTTTCCGCTGTTAAGCGGTAACGTCACAGGGCCAAACACCCCAAATCCCAGAATGCAACACGCGTCGCTAGGCTAGAAGGTGACAGGGGACGGAGAAGATGGCCTCTGCCTATCTGACTCACCAGCAAAAAGTGCTGCGGCTTTACAAGAAATCGCTCAGACACCTGGAGTCATGGTGCATTTTTAGGTACGCAGAGCTGTTTTTATTTATATTTAGACGCTCGGACGTTGTTGTTTGCTGGATCCGTCTTCAGCAAGCTAGCAGCTAAGCTAAGCCGTCTGCTAAGCAGGTCACTCATTCCATAACTGAGTCCGCTTTTCGCTACTAAAACAACTGAATAAAACTACTTGTTTCCACCCACATTACCGGTGTTCCTAAATAACAAGTGGTTTTGTTAACTGGTGACAGATTGTGAAAACTTCGATTCGATCGTGAACATGTGAGGACATCTTCTGACTCTAGCATCAGTTCATCAACATCAACATCAGACAAGAATGATGAAGCCTAGTCACGAAAAACACCGTCAGTTTTCAGGAAAAGTTGCGCTTGCCCGTTGGAATAAATTGGCCAAATGAAATAATTGTCAGTCGCGGTCCCAACTCAGTCAAAAATAGTGTGTTTTTTTCTCATCTTCATGGACTTCATGGAGTGCATTTCCACAGAAGAAAGTTTGCTTTTCATACTCTACATTCCATAGATATATTCACACACACCCTCACCCTAATAATGTGATTCTAACCTTCACTGTGTCTTTCCCCTGTCAGGGATAAGTACCGTTTCTACGCCTGCATGTTGCGTGCTCGCTTCGACGACAACAAGAATGAGAAGGACATGGTGAAGGCCACCAAGATGCTGAAAGCAGGAGAGGAGGAGTTCTGGACTAACCAACACCCCCAGCCCTACATCTTCCCTGACTCTCCTGGGGGGACATCCTACGAGAGATATGAATGCTACAAGGTGATGGAACTGAGCTGGACAGCAACAGTAGGGCTGCACAACATGGAGGAAAGCTGAACGTATGATAACAAAAGAACATCATACAACAAAACAATGTAGCCTTCGTCAGTAAACAAGCATTTCTCCTTTTAAAAATCAATCATTTGAGCATTTTAAAGAAATTGCTTCAGGAAAATGTACCAATTGTAACATGAAGACGATGGCTAAAGCATGAGAGGTCAGTTTTGAAAACATTTGCCCTTCTGATGTGGGCGTGAAACAAATCTGCTTTCTCACTGTAGATCCCAGAATGGGTGTTGGACCACTGGCACCCCTCGGAGAAGGCCATGTACCCCGACTACTTCTCTAAGAGGGAGCAGTGGAAGAAACTGAGGATGGAGAGCTGGGACAGAGAGGTGAGCTGGGACACACACCGGCTTTGTGACACATCATATATGTCCAGACTGGTCACGACGTGTAGACCAAATGGAACAGGTTCATCCTCATTACCATCGGGCACCATATTGACAGCCGTTTACAGCACAGAAGACATGCAACATGATCCACTAGGTGGCACCAGAGGTTAGTTTTTAGACTGAGACGCTGGCTGAGGTACTGAGCGAGCCCTTTTGACCTTTGAAGAGTAGATAGTCTTCTGACCCACGATGAGAGCAGCCTATCTAATTGAAGTTTAACGGGGCTGCCTTCAAAGGCCGCCTGACCTCCTCCACGCTCTCATCTCTGTTCTCAAGTCTGTTTATTCCCAACAAAAGAGGCGGCAAGTCTCTGTATCAAATGTACTAAATACAGTGGTGATGTCATCCACTGTGGAAGAAGATTTGGATCTTAAATCACAAATATGTGGCTTTCTATGAGATAAATGAGGGTACATTATTTGTTGTTGCTAATTAGAAAGGTTTCAATTCACATTCCACTTGAACATTTCTGCATACATCATAAAACATACAAGCTAAATATAAAAAAAACGACTTTGTCACTTTGAGTCTGATGTTTGGGTGTTTGATGCTGTGGTAATCCCTCGGCTTATCTTCAGATCACATATTTTTCTCTCACATTCTTTTGTAGCACGAGGAATAAATGTTTAAAACTTTGTCTGATTCTAGGTCGCCCAACTCCAGGCCGAGACCCCAGCTGACGGCCCCAAGACCGAAGCGCTCCCCCCTGCCCGTAAGGAGGGAGACCTCCCCCCTCTGTGGTGGCAGCAGGTCACCCGTCCCAGAGAGCGTCCCACATAAACCCCACCCCCCTCGTCTCCTCTGGTCAGTCACAGTCAGCAGAGAAAGTATCCCCACCTTCCAACAGCAGCAAGAGGGCCAGCTGGATTCACTGTGTTGTGAAGTACTTCCTGTTAAGAGTGTTCATGTTGTCAGGTTTGGTTCTGCCTGAAATCAAAGTCGTTTTTCAGGAGTGGTTTTTAGAGCTGATTGACTTTGAGAAATACTTTAACTGTACAGCGAGCAACTGTTCTAATAAATCAACATATGACTTAAAAAATGGTTTTGTGATGTGCTGAGTCATGGAGACACCGACAGGTTGTACTTCTCTGTTTTGTATGAAGATGACCCATAACCTCTCACTGATCCCTAACTTCAACTCTTTCACTGAGTATGAATAAAACATCAGTATTGGTAGATCTAGTCAAACACTCGATAGCGTGGGTCATGGACATGCGGACCAACTCAAAAACCTGACTGACAGGCCCAGGACAGGCTTAGCATTCCAACAGACCACCTTGTAAACCGCCACCCTGCCGTCCTTTTGAAACGGAAACCTAAATTTACACATGACAGGTGTGAGACCGCTCAAGCCTGAGGAAACAAATAATTAGATGTAAAGTGAGCAACAGGCAAACGTCCGAACCTCGTGGTCTAACTTTTATTTTGGAAGCGAGTACATTTCAGTGGAAGGTATTAAAAACGGAGGAATGTTAATGATTAATGTAAAGGATAAATAGCAACAAAACGTGATAGTGGAGAAGGTTAAACCCAAGATCTGTTTGATTCCTCCACTAAAAGTCTGAGAATGTGTCATGATTCATGTTGTGCTTAATGTTGATTTTGTTACAAATGTGAGAGGAAAATGTAAAAAAACACAGAGTGATAGAATACAAGTCAAGGAAGAGAGAGATGATGATCTACATTGAAAAATCATGAAGGCATTGAATCCAAACTGATGGTGAATATGTCATCAAAATGTGCTATGTTAGGAATCATGAAGTCAGCAGATAAAACAGAGGAGCTCGCATTGGAAGATACAGATCTGCTTTGATGAACTCTTCAGAAAACAACAACAACACCAGAAAGGAAATATTACAGAGAGCCTCACGTCAGGAAATTCATGGTCGGACTCTTTATGTGAAATTTATGACTTACATTTCAAACCTTTTGCAGAACATTTTGTCTCAGATTAATAATTTGACACAATTTGAAGCAAATAAAAAAAAAATCTGTGCAATTTAGGGACTGTTTGAAAATCACATTTCAAAGTAAAGAGTCTGTGAGACTGTCACACTAGACTACAACTACAAACATCCTCAGTGTACCTCAGAGATAAATGACCAACGCATCACTTAAAATCCTCACTAAGCAGCAGGAACCACGAGAAAAAGTTTTAAATTTAGATCTGTTATTGCTGTCAGATGTTTCTGTCTCTTTAAGGGAAACAACTGTAAAATAAACAAATTTATCTTAATGTAGAAAGTAAAAGATTGAAACATCTGAAATGTATTTAATATTCAACGTATCCAAGAAATTAAAGTAATTAAAATATCAAACCCAAACTTGCTTCCAACGTCCAGTTTGGTTCCTCCACCAAATGAGGATGAGGATGAGGATGAGGATGAGCCGTGATGGCGCTCCGGTGCATCTCCTGAGTCACGGTGTCATTTTAGGGCCCCCTGGCACACCCTGGAGCCCTAATAAGGTCATTAATAACAGAATATCTTTATATCTTTGTAGCTTGCTTACATGTTATTTGAATTCATTCATGTGATCTCAAACAGGTTCCATTTTCCCCAACTTAACCTCTTCAACACTGGAATGAATTGATAAAAGAGTTCACTTTAAGACAAACAGTATGATGTTGTTTATTTTAAATCGACCAATGTTTAATGCCAGTTTCACCTATTCATGCTACAGCTGAAATAAAAAGCTTTTGTGAATCATTTTGCACGTTTGCTCGTATCTCTCTATGTAGAACAAGTGGTCCCTTCGTTCCCTTAGTTCCCTTTGTGACCAGAAGATGGCGACAACAGCTACTGTTAACACTCGGAAAATCAGAAGAAGAAAAAAACAAAACAGGGATTCCCTAATTTCTGATTAATATTAATTTTGTTATTGTTGTTGTTATTATTATTAACCACGTTTTTGTTAACGTTCGGTTTAAAATGTGACGGTCTTCTTCGTGAAAAGACACGCATTGGATGAAGATC
>OMNV01018126.1:10377-42239 GCA_900303265.1 Brotula barbata
AGCGAGGAAAACGTTTGCTTCCATCCTGCAGTCTGCATTGATTTTAACAGCGTGTGTAAGAAAGAAATCTAGTTTCACTGTTATTTTATTATTATTATTATTATTATCATTATTGTCTGTTGCTGTGTGATTGCATTCAGAATGCATAGACTCTGATTTCCATGCCAACACTAAGATTTGTACAGTTTTGAGCTCCGTGGTTTGGTTGTGTGCGCGTGCGTGCGTGTGTGTGTGTGTGTGTAGTCATGTGAGCTATTCATCCTCTTCCTCTGAGAGCTCCTGTGTACAGTATGATATTCCAAGAGCAAGGGTAGCAAAATCCCATCTGAGATCATGGGAAGGGATGCATACAGAATGTCAGAGTGGCTGGAGGCTTGGCTTAGCTCCACTCATCTCTCCGTCTCTCTTTCCTTTCTCATTTCACCCCACCCAGCTGCCCCTTAAATCTTCTTGCGCCTTCTCTCCCTGCCTCGGTCCAATCTTCATCTCTGCCCACCCTCATCTATTCATTTGCCCACTCTTTAATCTCTTTGTTTATGTTTGGGAACAAAATCACTTGGATTTGTGTCACAGAGGCACCAATGGCAGTGAGCATGTTGTTGTGTATCAGCTTACAGTACTAAGTTCTCGTGCTCTATAGCACTGCTGGCCCACAGACTAATCAGGCTTGATAATTAATCTCCAGGGTGTGTGTGTGATGAATTTCCTTGCTTGCGAGTTTTAAAACTCACATAATCGGGCTGCAGGGTGGTGTTTTACCTCTAAACACATTCCCCCTTTTCTCCTTTCCTCCTTTTCCTCCCTCTCCCCCATCTGACCATGCTGAGTGGCTGCCAGCTTCAATTAAGGCAGTGCTCCCCGACTTCAAAGTCGTCTCCTCTGACAGTATTTAGCCACACCGTACATCTCTCTCTCTCTCTCTCTCTCTCTCTCTCTCTCACACACACAGACAAGCACAGGAACACAACCTAACCCAAAATGGCCTCTGTTTGGGTTTGATGTGTAAATGAATGAATGAGGCAATTTCAACAGTGTGTGAAATTGTCAAGATCTTAAAACCTGTTTTAGATGATGCAGTTGACAATTTAATTTGAGTTCATTCAGTACCAGATGTGCAAATATTTGGAAACACTTCAGGTACTCAGTTTAAATCTTGAAGTACACCGTAAACATGTTATACTATATACAACTCAAACTATAAACCTTCACAACTTCACTAATTTGTGATAGACTTTACAATATGGAGACTTTACTGTCAAAAAATGTGCTCACACACACACACACACACACACACCTCATCAGACTGAAAACTGAAGACAAGACACCTCTGGACTTTTAACACCTACACCAGTAAAGCGAAAGTTCATGGTCTCAAAACTTTCGTCGTCCTTTGTTAGTATAGATACGAGGAAACCGAGAGCAATTAGTGAGCAGAGTAAATTACGACGTATCCTATGGGCTCAATCTCCCACAGCTATTTAATTGGCAGCGTCCCTTTTAAGTGGGGCAAATTTATCTGGCCATTTACACCTTGTAATTGGGCCATTTAAAAAGCTTTTGAATGCTTCTAGCAACACACTAACAACGTCGAAATGAGTGTGTGTGTATGTGCGAGGGAGTGACACAAAGAACATGTTTGAACACGCTAGACGCCAAGCTTTTTTTTTCATCTCTTTTTTTTTGACACATCCGTCTTCTTCTTCAACAAATAACTGACATCAGCAGCTCGCGTGAACACAAATTCCTGTCTTTGTCTGTTTGTCACTCTGCGGGCATAGGACATCGAACAGCACGGCTACATTGTCCTCCTGCGTGTCGATGGAGCCCTGCGCGTGTCCCGAGGAGTGTGTGTTCACCGCTCTGTCCCACGCTGACACCACCTTTCGCAAGATGGAGGGCTACCTGAGGGCCCGACAACTGTGTGATGTCACCCTTGTGGCTGGAGAGAGACGGATACCTGCACACAGGTAGGAGAATGAAATGCAGCACGCACAGATCGGCACGTCACAGTAAGAGGAGAAAAGAGTGGAATCGTCCATTTCACGTACTTGGTCTGAAATATCTTAATGGATAAGTCAAGGCGCATTCGCACACGTACTGACTGTTGCGAACGCGTTTGAGCACAGGAATGCAGAGAAGCATGAAGAAGCAATTCTTAACACATACGCATGGAGAGTATAATGATGCAGACGCAGATGCAGTGGTCCACAGCTGCAAGTATATAAATACACACTCAAGCTAGACGTAAACGTGATGACACATTCTGCGTACACACGGTACCGAAGCAGGAACGCAAAGACAGCACAAAAAGTCACTGTCATGAGTCCTCCTTTATTTTTATAGTCTGTCTCTGCTGTCACCTGAGCCCTTGAATCATGCATTAGCTATACACACACACCGACATGCCTGCTCTCCATCTCACAGTGCCACTATACTGTCTTTGTCAGTGTTGATCTCTGGGCGTTTGGCCACTGATGCAGCAGCAGGGTCCATCTGCATGAGGAAGAGGCAGACGAGCAGCTCCTCATGAGGAGAAAGGCTCCTTTTCTTCTAACGCTTTCCTCTCCTGCCTCATTTGATTTAGTCCTCCAGGCACAGATGGTGACAAATAAAAGACCCTGCTGCATGAGAATGGTAATGGTGTATGTGTAATTGCATGTCGGCCTCTGAAGTTGTGTGCGTGCGCGTGTGCGCGCGCGCGTGTGTGTGTGGAGTGAAACACCACGTGAAGGCTGCTATTTCGTTACAATTGATTTATTGTTCGTGTTGGATAAAGGTGCTTTTTTGGAAATTGAATATACAACCTCCTTCTCTGTCTCTCCCCCTCTGTCTCTCACAAACGTACACAAAAATGCACAGTACATGCTGAATGGGCCATTTGTACCCTACTGAGGTGCTTGTGGAGTTCTTTTTTTGTATATAGCGCAGTTTTTGCAAAACTTGGTCTTTGCATGGGGAGAAAAGACAGGACAGATTAATAGCTCTCTTTCCTCCCCTCACGTTGTTTTTCTCAGTCTCCCCCTCTCTCTCTCGCTCTGTCTTCCTGTGCTGTATCTCTGTGCCATGCACATCCACACATAAATACAAGCAGACGGCATGCTGATTTTTCAGGCTTTTCCCTCCTTTCCTGGATTTAACACTTCTGTTTCCTGCTGCCCTACGTGTGATATTTTCTCTTCTTTTTCTGCTCTTTCCATCACAACATTTTGCCTGCCATGTCTTTGTGTTTGTCAAAAAACAATGTGTCTGTGTGTGTGTAAATAAACTAGTGCATGTGTTGCTCAGAGAAAGTTAGAAACCTCCGTATGGAATTAAGTAGTAGGACACAATGTGTGTGTGTGTGTGTGTGTGTGTGTGTGTGTGTGTGTGTGTGTATGTGCGTGTGTGTCAGAGGGAACGAGAGATACCTCAGTGGAATACTGGCAACTTCCTGCTGACTACAGTCTAATTTGACATCTTTGTCTGGAAAGCGTGCACACACACACGCACACACACACACACACTGCTCCTCCCTTCTTGAGGTTTTCTGTCAAGGTCCTAGTGTCAAACACTGTAATGAGATTGCTCAAAAGTATAATTTGCATGAATAAACACACTCGGAGACACGCATGCACACACACACGGGTCTGTTCATCATGATGAAAAATACACTTACATGCACAAATTGTGACATTTTAACAGACGAAATTTATTTAAAATGCTGTCAGACAGACTGACTAGTGTGAGTGTGATCTTAAGCAATTTGCTGATGATCAACCATGCTTATATCAGAGCATACAAAACGAACTCTGCTGTGCTCGCTCTCTCTCTCTCTCTCGTCCGTAAGCACAGCTGCTGTGATAGACACATGCAAATTGAAAAATCTCCTCTCCCACACTCCCACATTAGAATAACAGATTGGTGTCAAATCTCTTTCTGAGCTGTGTGTGTGTGTGTGTGTGTGTGTGGGGCCTGATCTAAAATCCTGACTGCGTGGATGTGAGGAAAGCCAAACTGGATAAAATAAGCTCCTTTGCTCCATGTTAGGATCTCCATTCCTCCTCTTTGTTTTTGCATTTTTAGAGATTCTTCCCCTTTCTCTGCACATCACCGTTTTTTTTGTCCTATCTTCTGTATTTAGCCGGCATCATATGCTGCCTTTACTCACTCTGGTTAGGTTTCTCATTGGATGATGGGTTTTTGTTTAGCAAAATAAGCTGTCTGGCTGCCCAATTCAATGTGAGTAGCCTCTTTAAATTGTTTGTTAAGACTTTTTTTGTTATATTTGTCCATTGTGGTTACTTAGTTCTAATTTTGACTCCTCTTCTAAAAGGGTTCTTGCTCTTACACAGGAAAAAAATGCCCAAATATGACTGTATGTACATGTTAGCGTAGGTCTGCCTTTCCTCTCCAGCCCTCTCATTCCTGATGTGCCCTCTCTGTCTCTGTTCCTCCTGTTTGCTGTCCATTCTGACTGTCAGCACTGTCGGAGGACCGCATTCATCCATTACAGCGGTCCATCTTCTCCAGCTGATGTCCAGCTTTCTCTCTCCCTATTATAGACTGGTCCTCTCATCCGTGTCAGACTACTTTGCGGCCATGTTCACCAGTGATGTGCTGGAGGCCAAGCAGGATGAGGTGAAGATGGAGGCAGTGGACCCTGATGCATTATGGGTCCTTGTGCAGTATGCATACACAGGTGCAGAGCTCAGTAGATGGTGTAGATGTGGTAATCTGCTGATTATACCAAATGTAATGATTTTCAGGAAAACTAAATCTGAACTAGATCACCCACCTTGTTTTTTTGTGATATTCGGCTTTTATATTGTCTGTTTAATGGACCTTTATAAACACAGAAGACGGAGGAACAGCCCCTAAAAGCTACTCATGAAGTTATAGGTATGGTTCACCCAATGTCAGTCACCGAGTTTGGACATTTCCTTGAAAATCATTACCGTTATGTTTCGGACAGTTGTTTTGACTCGCATTCTGTTTGCGCTCAGTTTTCTGTGGCTCTCATTTTTTCACCTCCCCGTCCTCCAGGCCGTCTCGAGCTGAGGGAGGACACCATTGAGTCTCTGCTGTCAGCCTCCTGTCTGCTGCAGCTCTCCTGTGTGGTCCAGGCCTGCTGTTCTTTCCTCATGAAGCAGCTCCATCCCTCCAACTGTTTGGGCATCCGCTCCTATGCTGACGCTCAGGGCTGCCATGACCTGCAGAGGATTGCTCACGCTTACACCATGGTGAATATTCCGCCGCCTTATCCCCCCTGAACTTTTAGGTTCGCTACAGTGGATTATATGATGCAACCCCTACAAACAGAGAGAGGCAAACTGAGTCGCCGTCTTCGTTTCCCTTCTTCATTTTTCCCCGTATTCTCCTTTTCTCCATCCCTCTCTACCTGATACTGTTCTCCCAGTGAGCGGTTATCTTTCTGTCTTGATGTTGTTCACGGTAACAAATTAGTTCCTTATTCACCGTACACCATTATCACCACAATAGCGGTTTTCTGCACATGGTTGCTATGGTGACAGTGAAATCGCTGTTTCATCATCTTGCTTATTCCTTTTCTTGTTCTCGCCTGTTTTTGCATGCCCCCCAACCCCGCAGCCTCTTAAGTGACGTGAATTATCGTGAAGCTAATCTGGGGTAATTATGTCACGGAAGTGGCGTCATTAGCTACACCGTTAAACACAAATGCACAAAGCTGGCAGTGTTTGTGCAGCGTATATGGAAAAGCTGGACCGCCGACTGACTCAGTAGAGTCCATATATCCCCAACCTGCACGTTTTTTTTTTTAAAGCTGTCCCCCTTTACGGTCTTGTCCTGTTTCCAAACCATCCTCATTTCCATTCCATTGTATTCTCGCCAATCACATCCTGATACTGTTCCTCCTTTTTCCTCCCCGCTCTCCCTTTCTTATTTCCTCATTCATCATTCAAACACCCATACTGTTATCTGTCTCGTTTGCCCTTACCCTCCCCTTAACCTCTTCCTCTTCCTCTCTCCATCAGGAGCACTTTCTGGATGTAATAGGAGGCCAGGAGTTCCTGCTGCTCCCCGTGGAGGAGATGGAGAGGCTTCTCACCTCTGATGACATCAATGTTCCGGATGAGGAAACTGTGGTAACTGCTTTACTAACTTGGGTCCATCACGACGAATCCACTCGACAGCGCCTCCTGCCTGCACTTCTAACTCACATCCGGCTGCCCCTGTTGCAGCCTCAGGTGAGACGTAAAATAATGTGTTCTAGTTGAGTCCATCGTAAATGTGGAGTATTTCAATTTTTGTCATCTCTTTGTCAGTCTCTCTCGCTCTCTCTCTCTCTCTCTCTCACACACGCACACACATCCTCGCTCTCTTTAATAAATTTAAGAGGTAACATTTACATATACTACTGAGAAATGGTGATAAAAATGAAGTACATTCACCGCAGAACAGTAAAGATGGAATAAGAGCACATTAGTTATTTGCTGTCAGGTCTTCGCTCCATCTTCCTCGTTGTGCCTCTTTCAGTGCATTTTGAATCTCCTGTCTCTCCTTCTCAACACTTAAATAAGTAACTGTTGTGTGGTAGAAGGGCTCTCCTTTTATCTCTGTCTTCCTGTGTCTGTCGCACACACTTACTCACCCGCTATCCACTCAAACAATTAGAGGGACTGTTAGCCATCACATTAGCCGTAGATCACAGCCATTATGTCGTCTGTGTTTGTTGTTGTGTATGAGTGCGTGCCTGAGTGTTTGTGTGCACGCGTATGGTTCGGTTCAAGCTCTTTGTCCTGATAATGTGATGATGACCAGTTTATGCGTTAAGACAGAAACTGGGCTTTGATCGTCAGGTGCGTGTTTGTTTAACCCTCTGTAAAGTGTCCTACCCCTCAGCTGCTGCTCAATATTCAGTTCTGTCCTTCCCTCTAAGTAAAGATAAGGATAAAGCCCCTTGTGCCTCCTCTTTTCATCCTCTCTGTCTGTGTCTGTGGATCTCTCTGGTGGGTATCTGCCACAATACCTCAGATATAAGACTTAACCTTGGTCCACTGAAACCACCAGCTGTAACGTGTAATCAGGAGAGAAAATGAAGTACAACAGCAATGCAACAGAGAAAACCAAGGGAGAGACGGAGCTTAGGGTTGTTTCAGCTTCTGGCTCTGGATCATAACGTAGGTAACCACCCTCCCTCCTAAAGTTACAAATGAAATAACATTCAGCAGGTCAAACAGACCACCTCTGCTCTCTGCTATCTCTCATTCACATATATTCACATATTTGCTCAAATCTGAGTCATCTGCGAGGAGCATCTAGAAGCTATAAATCAGGCAGAATGAACCAAAAAGATTCACCGTGCGTTCGTGTGTGTGTGTGTGTGTGTGTGTGTGTGTGTGTGGTGATGCAAGGGATGGGGGTGTTTATATAAAGTCAAGATGACAAAGGCAGGTGCAGATAGCAGCAAGGAAATGAGCAGGGAGGAAAAAATGAAAAATGTGTGTGTTTGGGGAGGGTGGCAGGTGATAAGGGACAAAGTGTGTGTTGGAAAGGAAGGGGAGCTGAGCTCGTTCTCTCACCCACCACGAGGTAGAGAGAGGAGGAACGTCTGAAGGATGTCTGTCTTATCTCCTCCTCAACATTCAGCCCCTCACGCTGTGATGGATCAATGCTACAGAAGAAGAAGACAAGCGGCGTTCTCTCTGCGTCCTTCACACACACGTGAGCTAAAGCCAAAATAAGATTCAACCTGATTTCCCCCCAGTGACTGTGTGGAATGCGAGCAAGGGTTCCTCCACTTCTCATCAATTGATTGATCCGTTATCCAAGTCAGATCTTTTTCGTGGTGGTGTGAATTATGGAGGACAGGAGAACAGATAACATGTCGTGAAAATAAAAGAGCTGCATTTCTTTTATCAGATGTCTGTGACTTCCTTCCCTTTCCCATCGACTAACTGTCATTTTGAAGCAGCACACAGCCTTAAAACTTTAAACAACCCTTACAAAGATCCAATCTTGTCAGGAGCATCCCCTACTATACGTACAAATAGTGTCTTGCCTTCAGGGAAATCATGTTTCTTACAACCATGCCTCTGTTGTTTCTCATGGATGTATTTTAGTGAACACAGCGGCGAATTCAGGTTCCTCACGCTGCAAGCGGTGTGTGTGTCGGTGTGTGTACGTTTTCTAATAGATTAGGTTATACAGTATGAAGAAAGCTGAAGAGATGTTGAGAAGTGACGAGTCAGATGCACATTGTGTGCACGTTTGGGCGTGTACAGTCCGTGAGTGCGTGCATGAGTGTGAGCGCTAATGGCTGCTGGTCAGATCTAATCTATCAATCAATGAGAGAACAGCCTTCCTTTGACCGTCGGGCCCCCACAATAACATTTTAACACACACTGTACCCACAGTACACACATGCATTACATTTGTTTCAAGTGCTTGATGATGACCGTGTGTGTGTGTGTGTGTGTGTGTGTGTGTGTTTGTCTGTAGTTCCTGGCAGACCTGGAGTCAAACCCCCTGCTCCGGGAGAGTGTGGAGTGCCAGCGGCTGCTGATGGAGGGGATGAAGTATCACCTCTTGCCTCAGCGTCGGCCTCTGCTGCAGAGTCCCCGCACGAGGCCACGCAAGGCCACCGTGGGGGCCATGTTTGCCGTAGGGGGCATGGATGCTACGAAAGGTGGCAACACAATCTGTAAATAAATTCAATAATAAAATGATAAAGGGGCGTCCCAGTGGCTCACGTTTGACAATGGCACAGGTTCAATTCCAACCTATGACCTTTATGATCTAAAGTAGGACATTTTTATATTCAAACGTGGTAAAATCTAAATGCCAAAGTCTTGTACAGTACATCAAAAATAGAGAGAATTGAATGTAGAAATATGTTTTGTATCTTGATTGACTACCAGCATAATATGCACGTAACATCCAACGCAATATTTGGGTTTATGAAACCAAACACAGCATGGGAAGCACAGTAAACCAATCAAAGACACTAAACAATTTGCTATAACTTCAATAGCTGTAATTCTGTAGCTTTAGTTTAGTCTTTTAGTTTTAGTTAGTTAATAATGAATAATAAACATTCATTTAAAAAAAAGAATCAGCTTTGATGTAAGCAGATACTGATTATGGATGGAATGCTCACTGTTTGTCAAGTGAATGAATGCAAATGTTGATGTGCTGAGACATTTAAATCCATATTTCAGGCCAAAAAACATTCACGTTTCAGTGTTTCTGTTTTTTTTTTCATCAGCTGATTTGTTTTTCCCAGGTGCTACCAGTATCGAGCAGTACTGCGTGCGGAGAGACACGTGGAGGCAGGTAGCCACCATGAGTGGACGGAGACTTCAGTTCGGTGTAGCTGTCCTTGATGGCCGTCTGTATGTGGTGGGAGGCCGGGATGGACTCAAGACCCTTAACACTGTGGAGTGTTACAATCCTCACAGCAAGACCTGGAGCGTCATGCCTCCCATGTCCACGCACAGACACGGCTTAGGTGAACCGCCCGTCTTAATACACACGTGATTTACATGCACGAGCTGTAAGGCCACAGGATACGTCTGCAGTGTTTGATTAACGTAGTCTTCAGTGCAAACACGTGCTGCTACCTGCGTGTGTGTTCTTCTTAGCAGGAGGTATAAGATTTATGACGTTTGATTTTGAGTGTAGCCTTGTAAAGTTTTGGAGGATAGGGGAATATTGGGTGATATTTCAACCCATTCTGCAGGGAGGTCATCGATTAATGTCAGCTACAGATCACCACCTCGGGATCAGGTGGTGAGTGATACTGTGTTACACTCAGGGACTAAACTTCTTTATCGTTCACACTTACACCTACATGTATGTATTGAAATACTTGGCTATATTTTGCAATCTAAATTATTTTGGAAACGTCACACAGACAGGATCGTAGTTGATCCCAGATCTTCTGGCTGTCAAGCAGGATTAGATTTAATCCCTTAAACATTTTTATATTAGTAACCCATTAAAACGTGAGTATGCTGCTCAATGACGATTTTGTTGTGAATTGAAAAAAACTATTCTAAAATTCTCCTTTTTAACAAAAAATGTAGATGTGTTTATTATGATTTCATACAGATTTCCCCAGATTTGACACTTTTAGAAACTTTGGGGGCATATAGAATAAAAAAAAAAATAGAACTTCATGAAAATGGGCTCGCAAGTGGTTCTGTAGAAGTTAAAGGTTAAGCAGATGTGCCCTGTTTGACGGACATTCTCCCCACGCGCCATGACAACCCACAATGACAACAGTGTGACAAGGCTCGCAGCGCGGGGTCTCAAGTGCGCATAAATGTGTGCTTGTGTGTCAAGGGTGGATGCGTTTCAAGCACGCATCTGGAGCCGCAGATGTTCTAACAGATAAATCCTTTGACTACGTAGGTGTCATCGTGCTACCATCTCTGCATGGTTAATGGACACAATAAAAACACACACCCTTATCCGAACATCTGTGCAGTTTTATGATCCTGTCTGAGCTGATAACAATGTGGTATGTTCCCATGAATTAATCATGCGCATGTGGTCATGCATTGCAGGTGTAGCAGTCTTAGAGGGCCCCATGTACGCAGTGGGTGGACATGATGGCTGGAGCTACCTCAGCACGGTGGAAAGGTGAGTTGTTACCAAGTTGATAATCTCGGAATGCATTTTGGTGATATCATAGTTTTAAACTTGACACCCTAATAGTTCAAATTAGAATGAATGATTACAACAGCTATCATTTTTATGTTCATGTTAACCACTTCAACCAACTGAATGGCTGAAATTTATTACGACACGCACAACAGGTGGGACCCCCAAGGGCGCCAGTGGAGCTTTGTTGCCAGTATGGCCACACCCAGGAGCACTGTGGGCGTAGCTGTACTCAGTGGAAAGTAAGCGTCACACAATGCACTCGTGCACATACTGCAGATTCATGAATTCAGCTTGTACCCCATACTTACATTAAGGCAGACATTTTATAAGAGATACTGTGACCATTATATTACCAGTTTATATTACTAAAGGTTTGTAGGGAATGATGGTAGGATAGATGTTGATGATGATGATGATGATGATGATGGATGCATCTAAGGCCCTAGGTCTTCTTCAGAGGAACAGAGCTCACATGTGACAAGATAAAATTTCTGCTCATGTGTTTAGAAAAATGAAGGCCACAATGTGACGGTTATAGCTGTGGTGAAATAAGTGACAGAAAGGGCACAGCAAACCCTCACTCACGTGACACGGGCACACATTAATAGGTCATTTGCTATTTCTATATCCTTTATGCCTCTCCAACAGTCTACAACTCAAGTTATTAGTGTCACAGTATTGCACCGCTATTATTTGGTGCCTCAGAGAGGAGCAACAGAGATTTATACATGGTAATTCGTACAGAAACGTTTGTGCTAAGCATACCCTGCAGTTGTGTGTGTGTGAGTGTGTGTGTGTGTGAGTGCTGGTGGATTCTCCGAGCCCTTTTCCTTATGGAGCTCATTATTTGCTTGACTGGCTCAGTAGCTCTTGTTCTTTCTTTGCCCTCCTAACTCATGCACACACACTTACATACACGTAGACTGACCGGATTCTGATGCCCCAAGAGTGTTAACCTATTTTTGCCTTTCACCCTATTTCACCTGTGTCGAACAAAACAAACACACACACACACACACGGGCCTTATGCCTATGTCACTAAGCTGAAATGGGACTTCCCATAACCCAGAAGGATTTGGAAATTTTTCAAATTATGTCTACGCATTTGTGTGTGTGTGTGTGTGTGTGTGTGTGTGTGTGTGTGTGTGTCTAGAAGGATAACACCGTCCTCTGTTTTTTCCAGGTTGTATGCAGTAGGAGGCCGTGACGGCTCATCTTGTCTGCGTTCAGTGGAGTGTTTCGACCCACACACCAACAGGTCATAAAGGAGGGACATCATTTGGGCTAAATTAATCGCCCCGTCCTACGTTATTTACTACCTGCTCTTCTCTCTAGTTCTCTCTAGTCCTCTTTCTTTAAAGGTTACCTGCCCATCATAGAGGGCAGTTAAAGCACAAGGATTTACTGGTGCACCACATACTCTTATGTGTTAAAGACATTCATTATGGTCTTTGCTGGAAGGATTTAGACCAAAAATTAATTTGAGCTTCATGTAAGAAGGGTGATTCAAATCCAGATGCCTATTACAATAAAATAGAAATAAAAAAAATCTGATCGTGAAGTTTTGATCTCCTTCAGGTGGACTGGTTGTGCTCCTATGGCCAAACGCCGTGGTGGAGTGGGTGTGGCCACGTGGAACGGTTTCCTGTATGCCATTGGCGGTCACGATGCCCCGGCCTCATCACTAGCCTCACGGCTAAGTGACTGTGTGGAGAGGTGCGTATCTGTGTGTGTGTGTGTGTGTGTGTGGGTGTTTGTGGTCATTTTATCGACCGTTTCATTTTATTTGGGTTGACTTTGACCTGTTTTGACATTGGAGCAGTAAAAACAGCTTTAAAGACATTTTGTTAGGCTGATCCAAAATGAAGAAAAAAAGAAATCTCACCCAAAGATGTATTTTTGTACCGCTTTTATTAATTTTTCCTTCCTGACCTAAATTTATTGAAATGCATAATTGGAACAAAGTTAGAGATGCCAATTATGTAGCTTTATTATCGAGCCTTGTGCTCAGTGTTGCTTGTTTGTGATAATGAATATCATAAATAAAACCTACAGTTTGAGAATCTTCTGACCCAGTTCTTCTCTCAGCAAGTGCTCTCAAATGATGTTTTGAGGAGATGTTTTCTTTGTGTGTGTGTGTGCATACAGGTACGACCCTCAGACAGACACCTGGACAGCTGTTGCCCCCATGAGCGTTAGCAGAGATGCAGTTGGTGTTTGTCTCCTTGGCGACCGTCTCTATGCTGTGGGGGGTTATGACGGACAGGTGTACCTCAACACTGTTGAAGCTTATGACCCTCTGACGAATGAATGGACACAGGTATGCACCCCACACACATGCAGTGACACATTCACACGCATGCAGTTTATCTATAATTTACATCTGTTTAAAATAAAAGTGAGCATCTATACACGGACACAATTTAATAAACATTCATATATGATAAAAATATGCATGTGCATGATTCACTACGTGTAGTTCCGGAAGATGACGTTATAAATAGACCACTAAATCTCTTTTACACACACTGACAGTCAGAGAAGCGGGTGGTCTGACCTTCCTGCAGCTCCTCTCTGCAAACAGGAAAGAGAGTTGAACAACGATGCCACTCAGCGCGACTCAGGAATCACTTTTAGACTCCATATTCGTATTCAAAATTTACCATACCCTCCGAGGATTTCACTCTGCCATCGCCGAGACACGGGCCATGCTGAGAACAAGTGCGGAACGCGAGACAGACATCAGACAAAGACATGCTGTCAGACGCTGAAACAAACAAACCCTGTCTGTCCCGACATAAATAAAGATCACACTGACTCTACTTGCACAACCGCTCCTGCTTGCTTTAGCACCAATCTGTCAAGCCCTAAGACAGATAATAGAGGCGGTAAGAGATCAGGTATACTTACGCCGAGTATGTTAACGCCAGCCTTACTCATTATGTGGCTCCGGAGCCACATGGGGCTCTTGAAGCCTTTGTTTGCTGCTCATTCAGATCCACTGAACTCATAACAGCACAATAAAAATAGAACACTGGGGCTTTTACTTTAATGGACATTGGTTGGATTTTCAAGCAAACGGCAGCGTGACACTGAAGAATGGTGTAACGAGGCAGCGGCCGGAGTTGTGTGTAGCCTTGCGTAAATACTATAGTGTGTGTCGTGCGTTGTATTGATTATTAGCTCGTAGCGCGTTTCCGGCGTGAGTAAGAGCAACATCTGAAAATGGGAAGTCACAAGGAGCATGAGAGCATCAAACTGTTGAGGCTATTTACAGAGGAATTAGTAATTGTCACATGAGTCCACGCTTTGACTGAAGTCAATGAAACATAAATACACACAGATTTGTTGTATGTAACGTTCAGCTGAAAATACACAATTTCTCCCACTCCGTCTCTGTTTTATTGCAGAAACACTGTGGTTGCTGATCGGCGCTTCTTGTCCATGAGTCACATTTTCAACATTTGTTTTGTTTCTAGGTGGCCCCCCTGTGTCTGGGCAGGGCTGGTGCGTGTGTGGTGGCTGTCAAACTGTGAAGACACAAATAACAACACGCGAAGTCAAAGCTGATGCCGCGCGGTGACCTACGAGACACTAAAACCAGGGAGTAAGACATTGGTTATTGAACACACCCAGGCTTTTATACTTTGGCGAAGTCAGATGTCCTTCGTAAAAACTTTATTTCAATGAGTTGAAAAGTTTGTGGTCGCTGTCCGATGCAACCGCCCTCATCTACAGTGAAGAGGGACCGGCAGATTTTATGAGCATGACAGAATGACCGTGTCAGTTATTTCTTGTTGCTTATTTTGTTCCCTCTAACAAGGCTGGACACAAACACACACACACACACACACCCGCACACACACACCCGCACAGCTATTTTCAGTTTTTATTTCTGCTGACAGAAAGGTGAGAGAGCTCGTCAAGGCTGTTGTCATCATTTTTCCCCTCACATTTTATAATAACGTCTGATATCCCTTATTATTTCTGTTTCTATCCCCAGTTAGTCTGTGATGCAGGTGTCTTGTGCTCTTCAGTCTCTTTCTTTAATTTAGATGAAAGAAACGTTTTCACATCACCAGCACATTCCTACGAATAACCACATTCATACAATAAGTACCTACACGCATGACATTCAACAAAAACACAGAGCTCAGCACAATATTGGTGCACACATTCAGCATCCAAAGATAGCGACAGTCATAAATGTGTGATGAAAAATACAAATACCTCAACAGTACATCTGTGAATTAAAATAAAACAGAGACTATAATTTCAAAAAGATGACAGAAAGGAGGGATTGCAATTAAATTGTTATGAGCAAGGTGCAAAAGAAGATTCCAGGGTTAGTTCAGGAGACTGCTGGAATAGAAGAGGAGATATGGAGTGTGAATCTTTGTTTGTTTGTTCTAGTGAGAGGTTTGTGGTTTATCCAGGACCAAAAGATGTTCTTATTTCTGCTTGTGTGAGGATGACGTACAGTCTGGCACCAACAATCGCATTTTGACTCAGACATCCCAGAAGGGAAGCGAGAGGGTCCACATGCTAAGCAAATAGCAAATGGGTTTTTTTTTCAAATCTGGCAAAATGTCCGTGTAGTATGCTTGGATTTTAGGACACAATCAGACACACTGACTGTAGGTCCCTACTGAGGTTTTACAGATGTGCAGGAGAAATGTGCAGACGGTGCTGGATGTTAAACTGTGACAGTCTGGCACGGTTACATACTGATGTTTTCTTTCTTTGGTTCCACATCACATCACTTTTATCCTCATTTATGTTTACAGCAAATTCATTTTGCCGTGTCTGCATAACATCCTGCATGTTTAATACATCAGTCTGGATCAAAACATTATAAAAATTTGTTATGGATTGTTTTTTAGCTGGGCATAGGTGAAGTAAGTGCTCGACTGCAGATGTTGTAGCATCGGTACAGAGAGTAATTTTCCTCATTATGAAATCACCTGAAGATAATGAAAAAATGTCGTCTTAGGAAATTGTATTTCTCTTGCAGTTGCACAAGCGATTAAATAAATCTCACATCTTTATCTCTTGGAACGCCCAACTGTTATACCCACTCTATCACGCCCGGAAGAAAAGCAGGATTACCTTGAATTGGGATCAATAGAGGTCTTAAATTAGATCTCCCCTCAAGCTTTTGCGTAATAAATCCAACACTTTCTTGGATAAGTTGGTGCAGTGTTGCATTTTAGAGCTGAACTGCCTATAACGTACATTTATTGTACTCTATTGCACCGGCTTCTGTTCGTTATTGCTGTTATTCTACCGTTAATGTGTATACAGTATGAGTACTAATGATAATTTGCTGGGTTTTTATTGGTCCTAACAGGAAAATTGAGGGTTTTTTTTGGCTATTTCCCCCTCAGAGCACATTCCCAGTGAGTAGACTTTCTACTCTGAGCTTGTGTTTTTTTTGTACATTTATATCCTATCATTTCTTGCTGTGTGTGTGCATGTGTAAAGATTACACGCAGTATATTTTTTTAATCTCAAATGGGAGTTCCTCGTTTCCTCTCTTCACATCTTCAGTCCCATGTTGCTTTCCCTCATCCTTATTTTTCTGTTTCATCCCAGGTACACACAAACACACAAAATACATCCACCATTAGATTTTAGGGCATAATACAGACAAAATGAAGACCACGCCTGTCTGTCTCAACATTATGCGTGATGTTAATTTCTCACCCTTCTATATGTAAGAGCCTGTGTATATAGGAGGAAACTCCTATATTCTTACTGCAGGTTCAATGCTAAAACATGGCATGACTACTTATGCTGTTTACTTACTGTAATTGTGTTTTTCCTTGTGTGTGTGTGCGTCTCTAGTGTTCCAAAAAACCTACAATTTCTGACAGTTAGAGGCAAAGCAGGCTTCCTGTCTGAACTGACAGATCGAGAACTAATGTAGGCCACAGCATCCACTTCCTAAACACACACCGGCTTACTGTACACACATGAACACACTCACTCACAGTTGGACAGATACACACACATACAGTACTCTTGAACACACAGCCGAAAGCCAAGTGTCCCTGGAGCTGGTGCAGATGGAAAAGCCTCCTAAATTTCCTGACAGGGGCTGAAAAGCAGAGATGGGCAGGCTGAGCTCATGTTTATTCATACCCGAGGCGCCGTCGTGTTTTTTCTATTTTCTCCCTGCTCGCTGTGTATTTTCTCTGGCGTTCTCTTTAGATGAGAGCAGAAAAAGTGTCACCTCTACATTCCAAAGCAAACAATATATTTAGTGTACATGGTGTAAATAGGTTTAAATTAAAAGTGTATCTAATGTTACTGCATTGTGTTGTTGCATTGCCTATTATACAATGCTCATTACGTATACAATGTGTTATTGTGTGTTTTCGTACCATGAACTGAGATGATGAGGTGTAATTAAATAATTTGTCTGTTGAGTTATAACTTTTTTCACCTCTACACAGTACAAATGACTCATGTACAATATATTCTGTAATATAATGTTTCTGGTCCTTTCTACATTAAACTTGTAATGTAGTTACAGTGCAACGGGTGCGTTTTTCCGTGGAGGAATGTGTTTGAATTAATTATTTTGGCCGTTGAGGTTGACATTGAAGTGTAATTATTCTGAAGTATGTGTCTGAACTTCAAAGGTGCAGTCTGATCCAGAGACGGAGCGTTAAGAGAGTGAAACAGTGTGTGTGTGAGGAATGCTCACAATCCTTTAACCCCAGGCCCATGGCCAATAGACCAACTGATTCACAGTTATTTATTGCAGGAGAAACACTAAATCATAAGCAGCTTTCAGAAACAGCACATGGTGGCATTGAGAAATGATGCCAGTGACCTTGTCTTTCTGCCTTAACAGCACCAGAGTCCATTAATATATCTGACAGGAACAAAAAAAGGAGGCATAAAATGCTGGACTGTCACACTGCACACGTTGGATGAAACAAACAGCCCGAGACGTGCAGCTCATTTTGCTGATTTTGATGCACGACTAGCTTATGTGGCTTTCTTTTACAATGAAGACTCTCATTAAGTTTTTATGTCAAAGCATTTTTTACGATGCAAGATGTTCTCTGGTTTGAGTCGATACAGAGTTCAGACTGTTTTATTTGGTACAGCTGTGTAATAGGCTTTCATTTACCAGAGAGGCGTATCGAAGCTCCAATCTGTAATCTAAAATGTAAATAAAGGGACGGTTTCAACAGCAGAAATCAAACCGCTTAGTTGGAAGATACCATCAATACAAATTGACTAACTTGTAACTTAATAAATCAGTTTGTCAGGACTGGATGACTTCATAAGATGGACACTTGTACCACGTATATTTGTCACTACTACATGCACCATCATTTTCTTTGCACAAATTCAAGCCTCGTGACAATCCAAATTAAATAAATTAGATTAAATTAATTTACAAATGAAGTAAAACTTTTTACCTAGTTACTTTTTACTTTTTATAGATTTAATCATCACATTAGTTTTTTCCATTCCAAGCTGAAATATTTGTTTTAAGTTGCCTATGTTTATTTCGAATATATTTCATCCATGTTTAGAATTGCATATGAATTTGTGAAGCTCAAAACAGTAACGATATAACAAAAAAAACGGTCTAACTTTCTAAGAACGACTTAAAACAAGCTAAATAGCACGTTGGAGACGTCACTAGTCACGAGGTTCTTCAGGGGCGTGAGGCGAGCCACGGTATCGTCTGTCCCGTCATTGTTTGTAATGCCACTCCAGTCCAGAGGGCGTCGCTAATGTGCACACAACTGCTTGGCAAACACGGTCAACACCAGAACAAGGCGCCTCTGAGCGCTTCATTGGCGAGTGGCTGTTGCTATGACACCGTGATTTGTTTTCACATTTGCTACTCGAAAAGAATATCATAATGGCGATGTATGCTGTAACAATTCACAAGTTAGCACCCAATAAGTGACCGACACGGACGGCCCCACACCCTCCAGATGCCAGGGCGACAAGCCGCCTCTGGACACCACTGTAGCTTCTGCAAACGCTAAAAGAGTGAAGCATTGTGGGACGCACACGACAGACGGAGTGCATTAAAAGTGTTTAAATGAAGGTTGGTGCCCGCAACATAGTTATAGACATTTGCAGAGGTTGCTCCTACTTTTACTACGTGACAAAACTGACCTTAATTAATTCATGAACGAGCTTTAGCTAGCTAGCAGCATGCTAACAGTAACGCTAGGGATAATTAGCTCGTGCTAACATTACATTAGCAATTAGGGCACCTGTTGCTTTGACGAGTTTATTGATTAATTGATTGATTGAGATGGTCTGAGCCTCGCATGTAAGGAGTGAGACCTTAGGGCTGACACCATCGGTAATTATTAGATTACTTTGTTGAGTGATTTTAGGAGGAGTACACACTAAAATAAATGAATATTATCGTTTAAAACAACAAGCACCTCCAACAATTCCAAACTGGAGTTGCCAGTCTCACATCTCACAGTTAGACTTCAGAAAAAAATGCATGAGTCTCTATAACCAAACCTGTTGGTAACAGTGTCTTTTTTACTGCTTTTTAGACTGCTGTAGCAGCTGCTAAGCCCAGCATCCAGTCACAACTAACATGAAGTCATTTTTCTGTTCTTAGCGTGTGTTTAGCCTCGCAGACAAAGGTTGGTCGGGTTCCAGCCTGTTGTACAAATGGCAAAAAAGCCTTGGCAATTATATTGCTGTGGCAGGGTGAGTAAACTGCTATGGTTACCCAAATTAATTCCCAGTTATCTAAAAGAACACAGCTAAAGTAAATTTTGTCACATTTCTCATCATACAGGCATGACAACTCAGTGAAAATATTTGATCGCCATGGACAGAAGAGGCATGAACTCAGTCTACCAGGGTAAGTATGAGATCATGTTCCTTCGAATCACCAAGAGTTGTATAGTTTAAATTCTTGCTTTTCTACCAACTCTCCTTCCTCTCTCTCCTCTTAGGCACTGCGTGTCTATGGACTGGGATAAGGACGGGGATATTCTGGCAGTGGTAGCAGAAAAATCCAGCTCCATTTACCTATGGGATGCCAATGTCAATAAGACATCTCAGATAGACAGCGGCATGAGGTGGGACTAAAAACCAACACACACTCAGACAAGATAGAGATAAGATAAGATAGACTTTATTGTCTTTTTGTCATTGCATTTAAAAATACATCAAACCTTTCTATGGCAGCAGTTTGACACTAACATACATATTTATATGTGTATATAGACACTCAAATAAAATCGTCTGTGTCTGCAGACAAATAGATTTGCAAATTCTACTATAGCAAAGGCGTCAAAGATGTGATTGGTAGATTGCTATCACTTGACATTGAAATGTTATTCGTCTTAATCAGTTTGGTAAAATTACAGCCGTATAAGTTTAGGCAACATTACACTGCCCTTAGCGCTAATTCTAATTATAAGCTTAATACTGCTGGATATTAAATCACTATGTAACTGTTAATATCTGAAATATATCATGAAATAAATACAAATACTTATTTGTCTTAGTTATTTGTCTGCCAACATAAACAGTACAGTAGACTGTTCATGTTGTAGTCTATCTGTGGTATGGCAACATGGACCAATAATATCAGTGTTATTTGGCACCTAAGTGAAAATAACCTTTTTTCTGGTATCAGAGATCAGATGTCTTTCATCTTGTGGTCAAAGACCGGTCCGTTGTTGGCAGTTGGGACAGTTAAAGGAAATCTGTTGATCTACAACCAGCAAACTTCACGCAAAATTCCTGTACTTGGTAATACACATACAGAGATGCTTGTTTCAAGTTTTTCCTCTTTTCAGGAATATTCTCTTATGTTAATATTTCCCTCTTCCTCACCACACATATATTAGGTAAACACACCAAGAGGATCACCTGTGGGTGCTGGAGTAGTCAGAATCTACTTGCCCTCGGCAGTGATGACCGTACCTTGAGCATCAGTAATCATGAGGGGGATACAATTCGACAGGTAAACATGCACGCACACGCACACACACACATACACACACACAGACACACACAGAGACATCATATTTTAACCACATCACTGACTCCATAATCAAAGTACATTAGAGTGCAACAACCTCATGAATTTCAGTTTTGCTCATTGTGAACAAGTTATAAAAACAATGTAGCTCATATTACTGCATTGGATGTATCTGATAGAAAAGTTAAAATAAATGTTTTTTATAAAGTTGAAGCTGCTTTTCCCAGTGTGAGCTGTGGGGCAAGAATAAAAGACGAATAAGATAGAGGAGCCATTGTGAATTTCATTCCTTCCTAATAACTCTGAATTCTTTTGGCAGACAACAACACGTCAGGAGCCTGCTGACATTTACTTTTCCACGATGAAAACTGATGAGCGTTCATCTCAAGGAGAAAACACTGTAAGTTTGCTGACCTTCTCGCAGGTTCTCCCATCACCTCAGAAGACCCCCTGAGTTCTGACAGTGAAAACACCTGAGCTAAATGAGTACTTTTTTTAAATGAATTCTGGATGGACGAGGAAACGATGAATTCAATCCCTTTAACAGTAAAGAGGAAACACCATGAGCAAATATGGGGTGTTCTTAAGGATGTTCTTAGGCCCCTGTATTCATCAAAGATGGAGATTTTGGAAGAACTAGTTATGTCATATTGTATGTTTACCTCACTTCAAACATTGACACTCATTTTTCAGGTGAGTGTGTCTGTAGGAAAGAAGACGCTGTTACTTTTCAACCTTAACGACCCTGAAAACCCCATTGAGTTGGCCTTTCAGGAGCGCTATGGAGGCATTGTCTCCTACTGCTGGTACTACACATGCTCACAGAAACATGTTCACACATACAGACACCTGGATGATTCATGCAAGAGAAGTATTCATACTAAATTAAGTTTTTTGTGTCTGTGTGAATTCCTTCCAGGTTTGGTGATGGGTACATTTTGATTGGTTTCTCCCATGGATACTTTGTGGTCATCTCCACCCACATCAGGGAGATTGGGCAGGAGCTTTATCAGGCTCACAACCATAAAGATAGCCTTAACAGTGTGGCCATCTCGCAAGCATTAAATAAGGCTGCGTCCTGTGGGGACAACAGGTACACATTTTCAAAAGATCTGTTGTCTGTTAAAAGTACCAGATAAATTGATCTTATATATACCGCATGGAAAGGCTAAAGCTATTTGTGTTGTTGCAGCATAAAGATACATGAACTTTCTGAGCTCAAAGACATCAGTAACATAGTTCATCTGGAAGATGAGACTAAAGGTGACACAGCTATATTACCAAACAATCATTTCAGATGCAACCATTCCAACTCAAATAATGTAATGTTCCGTCATTTATTTCTCATCCACCTTTCCTTCTTCTGCACCCCTTACTCTCCTTCCCCAGGGTTGGATCAGCTATGCTGGACAGATGATGGTCAGCTGTTAGCAGTGTCCACCCAGAGAGGGACCCTCCATGTTTTCCTGACCAAGCTGCCTATCCTGGGTGACAGTTTTGGAACCAGGCTGGCGTACCTTACATCGCTGCTGGAGGTCACTGTCTCCAACCAGGTGGAGGGGGTGAGGACACGTGTACACACACACACACACACACGCACACACATGCACACGTCAATTATTTTGGCTGATAAGAAGTCAACTTTTTACTCGGATTCATGCTCTCTGTGATTGTTTTGTATTTCAATACAATCAGGTAATATAGGTGTTGTTATTTACATTTTCCTCTATCTGAGCAGGGAACTCCAAACCCTTTACTTCCATTTCCCTTGACCAAGTAACACCAAGAAGGGCTTGTTCTGTTGAAAAGCCCCAACAGTGCTCATTAATTAAACAGGTTAACCTACATGGTGTACGTGTAGTTTACTTACATGGTTTTTGATGTTTTTATGGCTAAAGGCCAAAATTGCCTCAAAGACTAATCTGATTAAAAATAAAGCTCCGAACAAAGATTGCATTCATTGCTTTTAAAGGACGCCTTTATTGAAAAAGAGAGATAATTAGACAAATTCCAAAATGATGATGGAGAAGATTGTGAGTGTGTTTCTCAAGTAATCTGAATCCCTCGGTGATACCCTGTGTTTGTCAGGAAAGTCCCGTGGCCATTGAAGTAGAGGTAGAACCTACATTCATTGCGGTGGGACCATACCATGTGGCTGTGGGAATGAACAACAGAGCCTGGTTCTACGCCCTGGTAGACCAAGACCCTGGTGTGTAGATGTGTCATATTATACATTTATTGGTGATGGCTAGATGAATGTGTCTGAACATATATTTGAACAAAGTCTTATTGTGTTACTCAGGTTTTACAAAGCTTAAGGACATTGAATACTTGGGTACAATAGCCAGCATGTGCCTCAATTCGGATTATGCAGCAGCTCTGTTTGAGGGAAAGGTGCAGCTGCACATGGTGAGTCATCTGCATGTCAACAGATTGATTGTTGTACAGGTTTTACGCTGTTTTCCATAAGTGTGAGTGTGCCTCTGCTTGTGTGTTTTAGATTGAAGCCAAAGACCAGGAGGAGAAGAAGCAGATGAAGCTGTTTCCAGAGGATGAGAGCAAAGGTCGCATCCTATGCCATGCACTCTCTGCTGACTTCCTCTATTATGGCACTGATGTAAGACTTGGAACACCTTGCTTTTGTCTGCTTGCTACATGTCGAATAGAAAACAGAAGATTTGATGGAAAGCTGCTTCCATTTACTTTTCTTCACAGTTCACTTTCATATCACATATTGACTGCAGGAACTGATTTGTGCAAGTGCTTTTTGAAGCAGTAAATTCCAGACACTGTGAATGTAAGAGTGAAAGCAGGGTTGCTGTCTGTAAATTTGTCTTTACACATTTTTATTTGTAATATCTCTCCCACTCCTGCTCCTGTCAAGAGGCTGACTTTACCTCTTGTTTTTACGTTCAGTTTATTCTGGTCCTTCCTTTGTTTTTCCTTTTATTTTCTTTCACACCATGTCTCAGCTTTCTCTCTCTCTTTCAGTCAGGAAATGTGGTGTGTGTGTTGGTGGAGGACTGGCAAACAGTAAGCAGCTACAGCCACTCGGTTGGAGTGAGAAAGGTGTTCCCTGACCCAAATGGCACTCGGCTGGTCTTCATTGACAACAAGAACGGTGGCTTCCTGCACTCACCTGGGAACGTCAGTAGATATGGTTTCTTAGATGTATTCACGCACTATGCACAAGGTCAAAAACAAACACAATGCACGAAAAACAACAAAGATAACAAGCTATTGACAAGGGAATTCGAATATAATAGAACACTATACAAGAATATTAATGAATCCTTGCATTTCCTGAGGTTCTGCACCTGATTAACTTACAGTCCATGCCCACTTTTGTTATTGATCAGGCACCATTTCCTCACTTCAAACTTAATATACTGTAGATCTTACCTGAATGTCTTATGTAGAGCACCATAGATGAAGGTAGAAGGTGATCAGACATATTGGTGATACTATCAAATATGATGCATATGACATTGACATTATATTAATAGGACAGGACAGATAAAGGTAGTGAATCTATTGAAATGTTATTCATAAAGTCTGTCTGCCTGTCTGTCCATCCATCCAGGCAACAGAATCCTGCTACGAGCTCCCCAACTTCTCTCCCACTATTACAGGGGTGCTGTGGGAGAACTGGCACGCTGACAAAGGAGTGTTTGTAGCTTACGACGATGATAAAGTCTCCACATATGCCCTGCATAAAAATACTATATATGGTAGGAAATGATCACTGGATAACAATTTACTGTTATGTAATAATAAGGCACAAACATCAGATCCATACCATATTTGTTACCAGAGACTCATCTCTTTTGCTCTTCCACTCCAGGTCTCCAAGTGGTGTTAGTGGGGAGCACTGCACTCCTTTATTCCCAAAAACCTCTGCTGCTGTACAATGGGGAACTGACATGTCAGACACCGAGTGGCAAAACCAGCGAAGTGGCACTGAGCACACACTCGTTCCTCAACCGTTCATCCAACACACAGTCAGCAGGTGCACCACAGGAGCTCAGCAAGAAGCTCGCTCAGGCACTCATGCTTAAGAGGTCAGACATACTGCTGAGCCAGTGTGCTTTGTGTGAAAAATGTTTGATAGACAGATGTACATTTTATTTATTTTTTTCAGTCTGATATTAAAATGAGAACCACTAGCAAGCAAGTGATGGCAAATACACGCATGCCACAGTTGTGATTAAAAAACACCCCAACCATAACTGATATATATCTTCTTACATGAGCATATTTTGAAGCAGCCTCGCCTTCTGCATTTGTTTGAGTAAGTTTCGTTAACTGAAATTGTTGAACAAAACGTTACTATGACTGCCCTCTTGTTGAATTTTAAGACCAGTGCACTATAAAGCCCTAACACTTATTCTTCGAAATTCTATCTTGAAGTGATGCAAATGTGTAGGAATTGAACTATAGTTCATTGTGTGTGTTTATTTCTGGCCAGGTTCTCTGAAGCGTGGGATCTTTGTAAGTCTGCAGGCAGTACAAAGGACTGGGCAGAGATTGGCCGGGCCTGCCTGGTCCACATGGAGGTGGAGCTGGCAATCGAGGTCTTCCGCATGAGTCACAATGTGGCTATGGTCCTGTCTCTGCAGAGCATCAAGGCACAGATCGTTCTCAAACACATACGCACACATTCTGGTTAAAAAAGTCACGCTCTCTTTGAAAACTGTTTCTTCATACCTTTGTGTCTCTGCAGGGCATAGAGGACCATAATTTACTAGCTGGACATTTGGCTATGTTTCTGGAAGACTACAACCTGGCCCAAGATCTTTACCTGTCCTCAAGCTGTCCTATTGCTGCCTTGGAGGTAATGCACACATACACTATTTTGGGGTGAGGGTAACCAGTAGGTAAGTGGAGCAAGTCTAAGACTCTCCGTCAAGATATTTGAGTTGAGTAGGAGAGTTATCCAGTATCGTTCACTGCAGGAGTTGTTAGTTGTTTGTAACTGTAAAGCTGATAGTTGTTAATATGTCTGTGTGTGGGTGTCTGCCTATGTACCTTTATCAGATGAGGAGGGACCTGTTACAGTGGGATAGTGCTCTCTTGTTAGCCAAGAGATTAGCAGAAGACCAGATTCCCTTCATATCCAAAGAATATGCAGTCCATCTGGAGTTTATGTAAGTGCACACACTCACACGTACACATACATAACCATTAACCCCCAACAGTCCCACACTACATACACTGAATCAAACCCTTTCTGTGTTTGCAGTGGAGACTACGTGAATGCACTGGCACACTACGAGAAAGGCATGACTCACAACAATAAAGTAATTTCTTAACTATTGTAATTATGATGCTGTTTATAATATTGTATTGAGAATATCTCTATTAGGTGTTTACAGCGTTTCCCCTAGAATTTTTCCTCCAGGCCCAGACATCAGTGACGTGACGGAAAGCATTTTGAATTTTTGTACTAAAATGTTGCATTTTTAAGCCTATTTAGAAATGAAATTTAGAGGAAAATATGGATCAGAATGGAAGAAATGCATCCTATAAAAGGTACAATAGAAGAACTTTAAAAAATTCAACAACAATATATTAAATATTGCAAAACAACATATTTGGCAGTGCCTCTGTGGTAATTATGTTTTTAAAGGACAAAAAGTCTGGCGCAATTAGTTTAGTAACAAGAACAATGTTGTTCCTGTTTTATATTTCAACCATGAGCAGGTGAATGTATCATGCAGTACTTCTGACTTTTGCGTTGTAAATGGGAGCTTAGAAGAATCCCATGAAGGCAAGATATTGTTTGGAAATCTTATTTTAGTTCCCATTAAATGAACTCCTCCTCTCCTGTCGTCACCTTACTCCATTTTTCTATCGCTTAGCAGTTCCAGGAGCATGATGAGGCCTGCCAGGCGGGTTTAGCCAGGATGTCCATCCGGATGGGTGACATCAGGAGAGGAGCTGCTCAGGCAATTCAGCACCCAAGCAGAGTCCTCAAGAAGGAATGTGGAGCCATACTGGAGAGTATGAAGGTAGAATCAACTTGGTCTGTATAATTCCCTTGAAGCACAGGCAGACACAAGTGGCTTGTCACAACGGGTTTATTTGGCTTCTCTCCAAATCCGCTGTGAAAACGAAGCACACACCCACAATGTTGACAAGAAAATAAAGAGGTACTAGCTTAACAAAAACAACATGCACAGCATGTGAAATGATATGTTACCAAAGTAATACAGACAAACTTAACACAATACCTCACTGGCTGCATGCTAATGAAGGGAATAGACTTTGAGTCCTGTTCATAACTCACACAAAATTAGCATCTTCTGTGACCGGCATATGGTGCACAAGATGTCTCTGCTTGCTGCTGACAGTGACAGCAGTGGGAGATTAACCCCACAAGACATGTGCATAACTCCACAGTAACAGCTGAGATGTTGAATAAATTATATTTATTTGTACTTAATAAAATTATGTATAAATAACAAATGCCACCTAAATTATTGGTCTTGGTAAAGTAGGCAAATTGTGGAAACAATATAATTACAACAGCTACAGTCTGCTGTTATCGATGATGAACATCTTTTATATATGATATAGGTCAGTGGTGGATTGCAGCATTATTGTTATATGAGAGAACAGTGTTAACGTATGGTTCTAAATGCAGAAGATCAAGACTGTTGTCATTAGTTCATTTCTACCTTGTTGGTTTCCTTGTGTTTGTTTACAGCAATTTTCTGAGGCAGCCCAACTCTATGAAAAAGGGCAATATTACGACAAGGCTGCATCAGTCTACATTCGTTGCAAGAACTGGTGAGTCCACCACTACAACACAAGTCATAGGCTTTGAAGCTTCTACTTTACTCACACACTCACACTCTTCACTCAGGGCAAAAGTAGGAGAGTTGCTCCCACACGTCTCTTCTCCTAAGATCCATTTGCAGTACGCCAAGGCCAAGGAGGCGGATGGCAAGTATGTACTCACTCTCTATCGAACGTTTGTCTCTGTTGAAACAAAAGCTAATGTTGCGTATGTGCACACACCAGGTATAAGGAGGCAGCGCAGGCCTACGAGAGCGCAAAGGATTGGGACAATATGATTCGTGTACTGCTGGACCACCTGAACAACCCTGAAGACGCTGTCCGCATCGTCAGAGAGACGCAGAGCATTGATGGAGCAAAGATGGTGGCCAGGTAGGTTGAATAAGTGCAGGTGTACTCGTCTACCTGTGTGCACAATGACACAGATTACAAAATACAAAACAAAGATATGAAACCCGCCACAGAAACAACACTAATTCTTCAATAATGACATCATTGATCAATATTCAAGTGACGTTCAAACACATTTTCTTCGTCTTCATTTATAAATTTCCAATCTTAACCAGGCTCAAGAATCCCAAACCAAGTTTTACACACAACCTCAGTCCAAATTCTTGAAGTCTGAGTCCAGACTTTAAACCATCCCTGTGAAAACACTGGGACTCGAAGGTTTATTTTGCTTGTCAATACGTATTTGATGTCTGGTCTGATTACACTTTAACTGTTACCAGTAAGGTTGCCATTTCAGGTTAAATTCCTTTATTTCATCCAGCCATTGGACTATAATTGTCACCGAATGGTTGTACTACAGAATCAGAAGTGTATCATCGTTTGCATTAGGAGATCCTTTTTCACTTCTTTAAAATTTTTCCTCCAGGTTCTTCCTGCGGCTGAATGATTATGGCTCAGCTATCCAGTTCCTGGTGATGTCTCAGTGTAACGATGAAGCCTTTCAACTGGCACAGCAGCATGGACAAATGGAGGTCTATGCAGACATCATAGGTCAGTCCGTCTGGGGTTGTGTGCGTGTGTGTGTGTGTGTGTATTGATGTAGGCAGGTATAGATGTGGCCACTCCAAATGGGTCCTATATGTCCTGTATCGGTATTTGGGGCTTTGGAGTAGAGTCACTTTTACTGTCTTCATGAATAGATGTAGTGTAGATGATCGACTGTTTTGACACCACAGTTACAGCAGCTGCCGCAATGTAGCTGCTGGGAGTTGGCTATCTTTATCAATCACTTTATCATGGTCCAAATGGAGAAACCAAAATCATTCAATATTTCCAAAAAGAGGTCAAGGTGATGTGCATTTGTGCGTTCAGGCTCTGATGCGACCCAGGAGGACTACCAGAGCATTGCTCTCTACTTTGAGGGGGAGAAGAAACACCTGCAGGCTGGGAAGTTCTTCCAGAAGTGTGGACAGTACAACCGAGTAAGAACACAGCCTTATTTTTTAATGTGCTCACTATTTGATATATTCAGGCAATTTTTGATTTCTGATCAATCCCCTCTTCTGTTTACTGAGATTGTCCATAAGTGAATTCTCTCTCTGTCCTCTCAGGCACTGAATCACTTCCTGAAGTGTCCCAACAGTGATGACAGCCTGGCTGTGGAGATGGCAATAGAGACGGTGAGTGTGTCACACTGAATGACAGTGGAGGTGTAAATGTTGGGCATTCAATGGACTCTTTTGAATGTGTGTGTGTGTGTGTGTGTTCCAGGTGGGCAAGGCTAAGGACATTTCTCTGACAAACCAACTGATTGATTACCTGATGGGGGAGAGTGACGGTATGCCCAAGGTATCACATGATATACTGGAACTTTCTATCATTTTGAAATCATTTTTTAGACTATGGGTATTGTGTTTTTTGTCAAATTTGCAATATTTAGAATTTGTTTTGCCAATTTACTACTTATTAATCTATGTCATTCATTCTTTATGTTGCGTAGTGTCTCTCAGTGAGTAATCTTTCTACTGTGTGTGTGTGTGCACACCACCACTGTGTGGTCAGTTTTGGTCAACAGTCAGAATAAGAACAGCTCACATTACTCCAATTTGTACGTTCTGGCTTCGACTCTAAAAGCACTTTCAATTATGAAATTGGGAAAAAAAAGCTATTATCTCATTGGTTGATGTTTCAGTCCCACATTAAAGCACGTTTGTATTTCCAAAAACACTGACCAGTGGTCAAGAGCACACATTTATGTAGTTTGTCTTCATGATCGGCTGCTTGGATGATGGAGACTTGTACGTGTTTTAACTGATGTTTACCTCATGTGAGCATCTTTCTTTTGATCCTTTGAGGACACAACTTCCATCCTTCCTAACCTTACATTTCCCAGAAACTTTTTAGTAACTGTTGCTATCAATACGTTTAATTATTTACCAATGTATTTTTCTACTGATATTTGTATTATTGTATATTAGAATGGGGATACAATAAAAAGACGAATAACTAATAGGATTTTGATGTCCATTATATAGGTTAATTAGAGTGAACAACCAAAAGTCTATTTGTGATGAGACCTTAAATGTTGTAGGTGAAACTGCAGGCAGCTGCGTTTAGAGCACTGCGTCTTTTTAAATGAGACACAGCTTGCGCCTCCCTGTAGAATGTGTTCAGTGCTGCTGTGTTGTCAGTCAGTCGCTCAACCGAAGTGCAGAGAGAAAGAATGAGGGCCAGATTTACGAACCTTTAAATTCTGCTGCACCTGCGCCTCGAGGTGTTCGTGTCGGTGTCTAACCAGTGAAGTGTGTCTCTGTCATGTTTATGTACGTAAGGACGGATCAGCCACCTCAGCTGGAATTCAAAATAATTCATATTTTTTATTGTTTTTGATTGGATTTACTCACTTGATTGTGAAAATGAGTTTTGAGGTTCAGTTTAATATGTAAACTATTGTTATTTCTTCATTTTTCAGTATCCCTGTTCCATCATTTTCCTCTTCGACTGCAGCTTCTGTATGTATTTACTGTATGTAAAATGTTGACAGTCCTCTCACATTTTTCCCAGGATGCCAAGTATCTGTTCCGGCTTTATATGGCGCTGCAGCAGTACAGGGAGGCTGCCCGCACCGCCATCATCATCGCCAGAGAAGAGCAGTGTGCAGGTACAAACACACACAGCTGAGATATGCGTGCACTCTGTAACAGCCCTGTGACAGTGTTAACATGTTTTTTGTTGCTTGTGTGTCAAACCTACAGGAAACTACCGGAACGCTCACGACGTGCTGTTCAGCATGTACACGGAGCTGCAGGCACAGAAGATTAAGATCCCCACCGAGATGGCCACCAATCTGATGATACTCCACTCCTACTTACTGGTCAAGGTGCTCACAGCTGTTACACGTGAAGTAAAACCTCTGTTCATGAGAACAAGCAGACAACTTTTAGTTCTGAAACAAATCTTTCATCAGTTAATAGGATAACGTGATGACCAGCCCCTGTGGTTTTGAGCATCAAAATGTTATCGGTTTGGCCAAAAGCATTCATAGAAATGATTCCTATTTTACTGTTTTACACCTACAGTGTTAATCCTAATTTTCTTGTCACTTGTCAACTTTTAGTCACATGACTTTAGGCACAAGGATGTGTTGTGAAGGCTTATCGAGCTTGTTTTACCCCATTTGGATTAAAAAAAAAGAATATTTACTGACAGAAAACACAAGGAAAAGGGACAAAACTGTGGGTTCCCTCATCTCTGCAATTAAACTGTATGTAAACAATGTTATTACCAGCTATTACAGTTAGATGTTCATAAGAGGAGAAAACACAAAACTAAGGATTATGACATGACAGAGTAAAGAGATTAAGAGGAGGGACTGCAAGTCTGAAGTCTTACCAACAATTCTTAGATCAACACAGATCAACAGTCTATCCTGAATGTATGAACTCTGTTTTTCTGTAGACCCACGTGAGAAGAGGAGACCACCTCAAAGGTGCACGCATGCTCATTCGTGTAAGCAACAACATCAGCAAGTTTCCTGCACGTGAGTAAAGGAACTAAATTCAACCTTGGCCTTTTTTGGCCAAATGCACACACACAGCATACAATCTACTAAGAGTGTGTGTGTGTGTGTGTGTGTGTGTGTGTGTGTGTGTACAGACGTTGTGCCCATTCTGACATCAGCGGTGATCGAGTGTCACCGTGCCGGGCTGAAGAATTCGGCATTCAGCTTTGCAGCCATGCTGATGAGACCAGAATACCGTAATGAAATCGACTCCAAGTACAGGAAGAAGATCGAGGCGATGGTTCGGTCAGTACGAGTGTGTGTGTGTGTGTGCGCGTGCGTGCGCGTGGGCAGGCCTCTGCTGTCCTTTGAGGCCTTTTTCCAGAAATAACCCTGTGTTTACCTCCTGTGAATCTCTCTTCTTCGTTGTTGCACCGCAGTCGTCCAGATACGTCGGAGCTGGAGGAGGAAACCACTCCGTGT
>OMNV01018127.1:3947-32393 GCA_900303265.1 Brotula barbata
TTATGTTTTCATAACAAATGTATTTTGGTGCACGAGGAAATGTTTCTAGAGCATGTTGGGAAATTTGCAGCGTTTTCTCTACTAATACATTACGTATTAACCCCCCACCCCCAGCTGTGTTTACTGTTCACAGAGGTTTGCAGATACAGTTATCGTGGAGACTTCCTAGAAAGTAAAAGTACAACAGGAAACAATGCCGGTAAATTCATCACTCTGACCTTTACTCAGAAAGCGTAATCTACAATGAAATAAGATGCTAAGACAGTTAAATTGTTTAAAGTGAGTGAGATTGTTTTGATCAGGAGTTGAAGCTCTCACACTGGCTGCAGTTTGACCTCAGTTTGGTCAGGCAGAGTAAGAGAGGGAGGAGGATCAGATAAACTGTGAGGCTTTTTATCCCTATAGAAGACAGGGAGGACACCACAGTATCAGTAATTCACAGACTGACACGTTATCAATGTTTAACCCAGTTGTTATTACTCAGTCTAGAGTGTTACCATGCTGAAGAGTGCTTCCATTTACACGTTGAGTGTTCAGTTAGAGTCATATCTATCATAACTGGTGAGATCAGCACTGAGAATTCATGGAGAAATACTGATACTGAGTGTTTTGGTGGCCAATATACTGTAATGGTGAAAACTACTAAAATTGCTTTGTGCTCCAAAGCGAGGTATTCAAATGATATCAATTCACCCAGGTCAATGTCATTACACACAAACTGTGTAGAGAAAATGGCTGCGATCCCTCCTCCATTCCTGTTTGACTGACTGATAAAAGTTATAGTTTGGAGGACGAGCCTCTATCGCTTTTGCTACACCAGTAGTTTCAGTGATTGGGATTCAGTGGGACAGAGTACTGGTTGTGGCTGGACATTGACAAATGGAGGATTACTGAGACAGGTACAAGTGGGTCTGGGATTACTACGACGTGCTTGACCACGCCACGGGCTGATTAAGAGTATTTTTGAAGAAGCGGCATGGTGTCTGTCTCATCTCCGGTGGGCACATAAGTGATGATGTCAGGGGTTTTTGCTATTTAACAGCTCATGAAGTTGACTGAGCTCCAGGCAGCTTTAAGTGACTCCTTGATAAGTGAGTGTGGTGGAGGGGTCGAAGAGGGTCGTTGGGTGCATGACTGGGACAGAGACATCCTCTGAATGCCTTGGGTGCTGTAGAGTAATGGGTGGGGGAAGGGGGGGCAGGCTGTATGCACTGACCGGCTCGCCCTGTGAGGGGGAGGGTGTGCAGGCTCTGTCTGTGTGTGCTGTCCTTCACACTTATCCACGCATTCCCAAACGTATGATGAAGGTTGACAGCATGAAGTCTGTATCCAACAATGTTTGGGTGAACTCCATCCGGTTTGAAGTGGTCCTTGCAGTCCAAAAGATATTGAAATTGTTCTTAAACTTTATCCCGTGGATTAGTCATGCTGATGTCAGTCAAGTCTGCTTGAGTGGGCATTGGTCCAGAAATGAACGCGTTTTGTCTCTGTTTGTCCAGTAGCAAGGTGAAATGTATTTTCGGGACCTCAGAGCCAGTGTCCTTTCTGCAAAATGTCAAAAGACCCAGTGTGGATAATAATCCTCAGATTACCTGGGTGTGTAGGATAATGGGCAGCATCCCTGTTTCTCCTCAACAGATGTGTTATTCAAGCTTCGGTTTTGAGTCTTTGCCATTTTTTCAGACTTAGTTGTCGAGTTCCCAATCAAAATAGTGCCTGGGTCATGGGTGGAATTGGCTATTTTCCTTCTGGCCCTGGGCCTAGCAGTGTTTTGGGGCTATTTTGGGGCTAATTTGTGGGGTTTTGATTAGCCTTAGCGCTGGTGGTGTTCTTAGCTTTCCTGGGTTCAACATGGTTAGTTTTATCACACACTTAATTCCTTGTCAGTGGCTTGTATCTGTTGTTTAATCAGAGTTCCGGTATCGGAGTGAGCGTTGGTGCTCTCCATTTACTGGGTTTACCTCTGCGGCAGACAACATCAAACTGAGTCCTGGCCGGAGTTGGTGTTTTCGTCTTGGCTCCACTGTAGTGCCAGTAAGAAGTGTTGTTATGAAAGGTAGTTGTTGTGGGAGATTTTGCAGCTAAACCAGAGTTAAGGACGATGTCAGAGTAAATCCTGGGAGCCTCCATAGCTAATCCATTGACGCTGGGGCATGTCCAGAGAAGCCTGTCAGCAAGGTCCATGCAGTTTACTCAGTCTGCTGTGTATGGAGACTCTAACTTCACTGGTCATAAAAGACTCCACGCTTCTTACTGATTTCCACGGTCACATTTATTCTTCATAGAAATATCATGAAATGCAGGAAAAACTATAAGACCAACAAAAACACTCCTCACTGTCCTAATTTGTTGCTCCCTTATGCCTCCAACGTGACTTGAGTCTGGCGCATTCATGCAGAAGTCACAGTGCTTATCTGCCAGACACGCAGCCATACTTCCCGTATGAATTTCTTTTACAACTCTTTCCATTTACTTTCTTGCTCCAACAAAGTTAGATCCCTGATCTGATCTGTCTAACAGTTCTGTGTATGGCCAGGAAATACCGTAAGCCATTGATGAATTCATCAGTTGTCATGTCGTCCAACATCTCTATATGAACTGATCTGCTGTGTCAAAAGGAGACCATTAAGTTTGTGTTTCTTGCAACCTTGCATGGTACAGAACGCGCCAAAACTATCCATGTGGAGGGACAGACACAGTTGCTAGGTAGGTGTGCAGATAATTAACTTCATGGGGTATGTTAATCAGGACAATCAGTGTAGGAGCAGATGTGTGGGAGTATAAAGTGTTGTTTGGAGCAAAACCTACATTAACGCGGCCAACTAAACCAAACGCATGGTGCAGGCCGGGAGAGAGCAGCAAGGCTAAAGTGAGGCAGCCTGATTTTAGGCACTGCCGGGAGCCTGGCCAGGTGCCTGCAATCGCGCTAGTGACCTCAACCTATCAGGGATCCTACAAGACAACGCAGAAACAGACAAGGGTAAGGGACACAAGCACACACGTACACAGTAAGCTCTGCCAGAGCAGGAGGGCCATCACAGGCTACTGCCTTGCTACCTCCAACAGTCCAGTTACGATTGGACCTTAGTTCGCTCAGGATTTGACCTCTGCCTTGAAATTTTTCCATGATGCTGTGCAAGGATTAGGTGTGTAACAACACCATCTTTGGGAAGAATTATTGGGCGTCTCAGATTGATAGCTGCAGATACTCTCAGTGGTTCTGTCACTTCTCATCTCGCTGTGCAAGCTGTATAAGACAGGGTGTGGCCCTCCTTCTTTCCTCCACATTTAGGGATTCTGACATCCTAGCTAATCACTGAATCCGAGCAATAACGTTCACTTCTGTGGTCCACTTTGAGAACCGTGTGGGTCAGTCTTGAAACTGAACTGGTGGAACAGACTCAATTTTCAGCACCTGGGTAGACTTGACCTCTCTCAACAGCAGATCTGTAGTTCGTTGATTTCTAACTGCTTCTCTCTTCTGTGCCAGTTCGAGATCAATTCTGCTATCTTGAAGCCCCTTGCGGCATGATCCGCAGGGTTCTCTACTGTGTCGACGTCGTAGTACAGTCCTGGGTCATCTGGTTTTCCAAATTCTCTGGACAAGGATGGCGACAAACACATGAAACCTTTCAGCTTTGTTTTTGATATAACGCTAAGACCACTTGTGAATCCATCCAAAAATACTCTCAACCCTGAGCTCTGGCGCCTCCAGTATGTTGCTCACTTCGGCAAAGATCACTGCTGCAGCTAACTCTAGTCCTGTTATGGTGACTATTTTTGTTGGTGCGACTCTCACTTTGCTCACATTCTTCATCTGCATGTTCAGTGACACAGATAGACTCTATTGTTGGAATTTTGTGAAGGCGTAGCTTTCCTTTAGCACACAGAGCTTGGGCGTCTTTCACTAGCTTGATTGCCTCATCAAAGATTCCAGGCTTGTGAGGCCATCATCTACATAGAAATACTTCCAGATGAAGTAAGCTCCTGAAGGTTACTCTTTCTCATTTTGGCCGGCAAGATGCTTCATGACATCATTGGCACAACCTGGAGATGATGATGTTGGAACAGGTGAACCTTCTTACGATATTCTCTAGGTTCTGAATCCGTATGTCCACCTTCCCATCTCAGAAAAAGGAGATAAACTTTGTCTTCCTTGCTGACGTGGGACCTGTGAAAATTTTTTTCCACATCACATTTGACTGCAATGGGATGTTTACGGAATTGGCAGGGCACTCAGTCAGCCCATTTGTGAGATCAGGTCCTGTTAGCAGATGGTCATTCAAGGCAGTGCCTTTGTATTTTGCAGTGCAGTCAAAATCTACCCCGATCTTCTTTGGTTTACTCGGGCAATAAACCCCTTGATTTGGAATGTGCCATGCATTTCCAGATTCTTGTTGCTTGCCTGCTCAGAGTGCATCACCATCTTTGAAGACACCTCCCATAAATCTAACATAATCGTCCTTAAATTTAGGATCTGTCCATTTTCCTTTTACGGTGCTGCTGTCGGACTAAGGCAGTTTCCTACAGTCTGGGAAGTGAGGACGTGCTCTGGCGGGAGGGAAGGGCATCTCAATGTGGTCGCACTCTTTCTGCTCTATACTTCCCTTAAGATAAGGAACTGAATGTCTTCTTTAGATATGTTCTTGTGTCCTGAATATCTTCTTTAGATATATTCTTATGTACTGAATATCTTCTTTAGATATGTTCTTGTGTCCTGGACTGGCTTATAAGAATCTTTGGTTGTGTTATCCAATGCATCACAGGCCTTCAGATCAGTCTTGAAATGACTTTTCTTCAGTGGACAATGACACTGGATTGGACTTCCTCTTAGACAAATGAAGCAAACTCTGTGCAGCTTGTATAGTCTTTATCTTGATCCAGCTTGTTCTATGTCATAATGATTCCACCTGGACGTTACCCAATCAGGATTGACTAGCATCCTCTGATTCTCTTCACAGTAGTTAAGAACCTTGAGATCCTTCAAATTTGGCAGAGCATTTCTACATGATTGCAGGAAATTACTGAATACCCTTATCTAATATACTCGTTTGTACCAAACTTTGGCCATTTATTGAGCTTCTATCATTCAGCTTCTCCCATGGCCCTTTATAGGACTTTTCATCCCTTCTCTAGAAACTGTCTCCCCACAAATCCATTTTTATAAGTATATTCAGATTTCTGCTCTCTTCGTCAAAATACTTGATGACTCTTGGAGATGGTAGCAGTGATAGCTGAGTGCAGTGGCTTAGACACTGTGGATCCATATATGAACCTGGCCCATTCACTGTCAAGCAGCCTTGATTTTTCTGCCTCAGCATCAAACATTTCTCCTTCTTCAGTCCTAATAAATCTGCTGTTACTGCTGAGCATGCATCAAATTTTCTCTTATGTTGCCGTAGAGCTCTTTCAGTTCAGACTCAAGCTTTACTGCATTCACCATGTTACACATGTCACTCTCAGAACACTCTTGCTTTAAACTTGTACGAACATACTTAACTTTCCTATATACTGACTTAAACTTCCTGTCACTTCCTTCTTGCTCTTTTAAATCCAGCATCTTAGATGTTATTTAATTTGTTTCAGTTTTCAGAGTTTTAGCATCTTCTCTTTCTCTGCAGCATCATTCCCCAAATTTAAGACAACTTCATTTCTGGCAGGGACTCAATCTGTCCAGCTAACTCACCACAGTGAGACGAAAGTTCACTCCGAAATGACATTGTAACCTTTCATGAATTAACACTTTAAGGAGAAGATGGGGTAACTTGTAAGCACACGCTAAAGTCATTGACAGTGACGCACTTTTCTTATGCTAAGTTACAATGTTCCTCTAACTTACAGCACCTTGTTGCTCTGACAGTTGTTATTTGAATGACAGAAATAAAGCTCCTAAGTTCCAGAGTGCCAACACTGTGGGTTACAAATGTCATTAACTTTACAGCAATTGATTAAAAAAGAATATCAGTTATTAGCAGGACATTCTTTTATTATTCATGTTATTGTTCAGTTTCCACTCTACTTTCTACAGTCGTGAGCACCATTATCTTCTTATACATCATCAGCTTCCTCATAATGAAGCCTAATGAATGCCTGAAATCTGGAAAGTGATTCATAATGCCTTTGTAGCAAATATTTTGTAAAATAATTGTGTCAGCAGACCCATACTGCTAATTGTTTACACTTTTTTTGTCAAATTTTGGAATTTATCCTATATGGAGATCTGCGTGATCTGTCCCCTTTGACAGGGATTTTAGTGTTGAGCAGTAGAAGTAGAAAAGGCTGATTTGTGTTAATGTGATCTCTCCACATGAAGAAAAAAAAACCTCATGAAAATACCAGGGTAATGAATTTCTAAAACTTTATTGGAACAATCATTTATGGGCATCGTAACAATAATCTACAATTTTGGCAAGCAGTCTGGGAGCTAGAATCATAAAAGGTTTTTACAAGCATTTAGAGTAACGATTACATATGAAGCCATTATTCACTTTTCCCTGCCATTAAATACAAGTGTAGGAAAACAGTTATGTGAGTTCCTGTCTGTCCCTGTTCTATGCAATGCTGAAGGTGAACCCATAACCCCATGTTCACATCACTGATCACTGACTATTAAGCCATCAGACTGACATAGATAAGCCCAGAGTTTAAGAGGTTAAAGAAAAGTGACAAAGATCTGCCCAGGCATGATACATTGACGGAAAACAATAAAGCTGAAGAGATGAGTAAGATTGTACAAAGATAAACATCTCTTCCTCAAAGCGTGCGTCATAATGTTTACAGCTGCCTGTCACTGCACATTAGGTCAGATTTCAGACCAACTGTCCCTTTTAAGCTCTTTGTTTACAACAGGTGAGAGCAGACCGTGTCAAATCACACAGCTTTGTTCCCATCGGCCTCCTGTTGTTAAAAATGTCCAAACAGACAACCGTTCAAAAGAAATGCACGTCACAGAGCCAGAATGCTCACAGCAAACCGTAAAGATCAAATGTCAATGTCAGCGTTAACGTCAGTATCAGATGCCCAGCAGAGAGAAGGCCAACACAAGTCCTAATCCCTCTCTGACCTGCTGTGGAGTTAGGTTGGATTATGACGCAAAAAGTCAAAACTTTTGCAGTGAAAAGATAGAGACTCCATTGGCAAATGTTGACCTGCGTATCTACCCAAGATTCCGAACATTGCGTCACACACAACATGGCTGAAATATTGTTAGTTTGGTTCTTATCAAAGAAACTGGACAGAATGAGGAATGTAACGTTTTCTATTCTTTTACTTTACAGTGAACATCCACAACCTGTAGAATTTTCCAATAAATCTTAACGGCTCCATACCAGAACTGGCCAGCAATCATAACAATGAAACTCCAACTTTACCACTTGAATAACTCTTGAATTTCAGTCATCCCTGCTTGGTAGCAGGTATAATGTTATTTAAATTAAAATAACAAGCACAGTCTGTGGAAGATAGGTGGGAGACAATGATGATGCAATGAAACAGAATGGTCCCAGTTTTCGGTGATTAATTGCTTCCTCTGTGCATTCTGACTCATTCAACCGTTGGATGCTAACAGGATAAACATCGCTGCTTTTCTGCTTCACGCACCTGCCGCTGGCTTTGTCTTGTGGGAGGCCTTGCCCATTAGACTCCAAAAGACTATATACACACTCATACACATACATAGACACACACACATACATTTTCTCTCTCTCTCTCTCTCTCCCCCCCCCTCTCTCTGTCTCTCTCGTGACTTTGCGTCATTATCCAGTGCTGTTCTCAGGTCTCAGTAGGTTTGGAGTCATTGCAGTAAGAATCAGAGGGAGTCATTAGTGTTAAAGCTGAAAAAATGAGGTGGAACAATGAGGGGAGAGGGGGAAACTTTCCCCAAAAATCCACTCTGATGTACAAAATGGAAAACGCATGCAAAAGTTTACACACAAACTTTTGCACGTTTTGTACACACATTCTTCACACACTCACGCTCGTGTGAATTGCCTCCTTGTCACCCACCCCTTCCCCTGACTCGGTCTTTTAACAAGGAACTATCAATCATGGCTATTTCCTGACCAGAATGGACTTCCTGACTCACAGGATGTGGGTTAAGAGGATCATGGGCACGTGAGACTCAGTGGGCAAGAGCGGCAGACCCCATACTCAGCTCCTCTCTTTCATGTCAGGAAATCTCAACATGACTAAACTCATAACCGTACTCTACATCATGTGTAAATGTGATGTTTAATCATGCACCGGAGTGCAATAAGAACTATGTGCTGATTGTTTTATATGAACTGAGCGTGAAGTCGTTAAACTGTAAATTGATGTGGGATTGTCTGAGTTTTGAGTGTGACATTGACACACATTTGAGTAGTCCATTGTTACATTGGGCTACTTTAAAGTGATCCTTAGTTCTGTGTTAACAGCCTCTCCATTAATGTGAAATGTGACTGTCAGAGTGAAATGATGTCACTTGTTCAGCCTGACAATGCACATCCTTAATTTTTTGGTACCGCAGTGGTGTTAGCCATTTGGCAACAGATTAAGGATTATCAGACGTCTAAAGTGACGCAAACAAGCAAGTAGAAGTCACATGGTCGCACGACGGGAAGTCAGTCTGTGGGAGAGTCAAGTTTTGTCGCCTGATTTGATGTCTTTCTCAGGCACAGGAAGGCCAGAGCACCTCCCTGGAACACCAGGCTGAGAGAATGGAAAACTACACATTAACAGCATATGGCAGATTGAAGCCTTCAGTGTAAAGGTGTGTATATTTAACGTGCGTAAACAATGCCAGCAAGAGCCACTCAAAGACACACACACACAGTGGAATGTGTACAACTCTTGGTACTGTTCACGTTACATTCCACTTACAGCGCAATGTAGACACACATGCACACAGGATTCCACCAACGTTCTGCTGTAAAATGAGTAACAAAGGCTCCAGATCCCAGAGTCCAGCAGAACTCCAGCCAGCATGAAGACGATGGGGGCCCTTCATGCTGGTGGTCTGCCTCAGTTCAGAGCTCTAAACTCTGCTGAAAATGAGAACAACTGATGCTTTCAATGCTGTCAGGAAAGAAAAGGAAAACAGAACCAGCGATAAAATCTGCATGATTATTCCTGCATAAACACGCGATTATAGGGCAGACGATAGGAACGCCATGAATAATTGGAAACTCTATAACTGTTTGGAACTATTTCAAAAGGCTTCAGGGCTGTGTCACTTTTGGGAGAGAAACATGAAAACAGAAACACCTAAAGCCAAATGAGTGGTTTGAATGTCTGGTGTACAACAGGTTGGATTCAGTTTGAAGATGCCATCTGTGTCCCAGCTTTACTCAAAGCTGCTCCACACATTTTTAACCCTTTGCAGTCATTTCTCAGACTTTACTATTGTTTTTTTCTAGGCCACATTGACATGACATATGGAGTCCATTTATTTTACATATCTGTGTATAATTTGTATATCTGCATATATTCTGTATAATCTCTACATCTATATTTCTATATTGTTATTTTTCCTTTTTCTGCAAAACAAATTCAGGAAAAATTCCTTTAAGAATTATTCTTAAAGGAATTTTTCCACATTTTCCACATTTGTATAGTAAGTGCTAATTTATTAGTTTTGCTAAATAATTTTTTTTTTATGGATTCATTCCACCTGCAAACTTTTTTTCCCATTATTGGAGTTTAGGTAACAGAAGAATGCCAAAAATCTGAAATTTAACTGTATTAAAGATCTCAATCCTGTTAAATAGTGGAGGATTTAGAGGAATATTTCCCATTATTTTTAAATCATAATTTTCATTCTGCACACTCATCATCACTGGAAAAGGTTCAGTGACATTAAAATAAACTGGTGTGAACATTTTGTCCGTGTGGATGCAGATAATGAAGACGAAGAACTTTCCCATCGTCTTTCCTACGCGGGCGAGTGTGTCAACTCGGTGAAGATACAGCCAAATGCTCAGAGAATAGACAGCAATCAGATCCTGCTTAGTCCAGGTCCTTTTCCTCCTGTAGGCCTTCACTGTGATGTCACATTTACCCAGAGACACCTACTCCTGACCACCCAGATCAAGACAACACAGAGGAGCTGAACTAGAAGCAGCTGAGTCCGAGGACCTCAACCAGGACCACTGATAGAAAAAAAATAAAATTTTCTATTTTTTCTTTTCCAATGTGTTTCCAAACAAAGAAAGGAAGGAAAAAGAAAAGAGAAAACACCCAAGAAAGGAAGGAAGGAAAATGAGGTTATGAGGAAGTAAGAAAGGATATGATTAAGGAGCAAACAATAAAACACAAGAAAGAATGGCCAGCAAAAAAATAATCATTTTAAGTGGTACTGTGGCCAGGAAACGTACATCTGAACGTACTCACTGCCTCTGAGTTGTATCATGCTGTAGATGTTTGTGGTTCTCTTTACAAGTCTGTACGTCTTTGAATGGACCCTTATGAATCCAAGTTGTTTTTTCTTCTACATTACAAAGATAGAAGCTTTTCACGCCACAGTAGAACTATAATGACTCTAACGCCTCATAAAATCTATTTTCTTTGGCCACTATACCTCCACATTTACTCAGAAAGTGAAAAAAACAAAGGCATCCCTGATATTTGTTTACTGTTTCTTTGAAAAGTAAATTATAAATCACTAATAAATAAACAGTCAATAAAATGTACTAACTGAAAGTAAGATGTAATAAATAATACCGAAATTAAGTCTAGACATATTTTTTTAATACATTTTTAATTAAAACAACACAGCCTCATGACATTTGTCTGTTTTCACTAAGATTTGATTTGAAGCGTCTGTTGTTTGTAAGGAAACTTCAAACAAAGATCATGTTTGGAATATTTTAGGGAATTTTAATCCACGATGTCTGCAACCAGAACATGTAAGAGTTAATCAAAGGTGCTGACAGAGCAGTGTGTGTGCGTGTGTGTGCGTGTGTGTATGTGTATGTAGGAGTTAGATTTAATGGAGCTTTGCTGACAGATGGAGGAATCTCTTTTAGGGAGGGAACACACATTAAGTTTCCTCCTGAATGGGAAACTGACAGAAACGTGGCGTCAGAAAATCAGACAAGTGTGAGTGGAAAGTGTCAATGCGAGGGGAGAGACAGAGCAAGAGCGAGTCGAACCTGAATACAAAGGTTATGAAACCTTTTTTAAACAAACTCATCCCTCAAACTCATCATCAAATTAGAACATCTTGTTTTTGTAAAACGCCTTACAAAACCTGTTTTTCTTTAAACAATGTCAAATTATGACATGGTAGAATGCGATGATAAATTTGTTGCAGAGCCTCTCTAAAGCAAAGTTGAACAAAACAAACCCAAACAAATGAAAAAAAGGAAAGAAGAAAAAGCAGACTTGAGAAGCAGTGAGTTCTGAGTCCGGTGAGAGAGAGGGAGAGAGAGGGGGAAAGAGAGGGTGGAGCAGAGCTTTCGAGCACAGGACGTGGGCGAGCAAAGGTCCGCCAGTCAGCAGCTTTTAGCCAATTCGCTCGTCTTACACACACTTTGTGTTCGAGGGAATGAATGAAAAAGAATGTGGGTCACAGAGATACATTCTAGCGTCTACACCTTCAGACAATCCCTGAGAACACACATGATGAGAGGAAAATGGGGAGGAGGGCTGAGTGGTCAAAAGTAAGAGAACATCATCGTGTCGATGGTGATGAAACAGAAAAACAAACAGACAGATGATTAAGGGGACCTCCAGGTTCACCTTCCACTTGTTAGGTGCCTAGCTTGCCGGCAGGATCTGTAAATTGTACCTTGTGCCAAAGAGACTTTGGTGCATTTCTTCCATTCCATTCCCTTTATTTTTATTTAAGTTTCCGACTCTCCTGATCAAATTATTTTTCCCTTCTTCCCTCCTTTAAGTGGTTTAACATCATGTAACACTTAAGAGGGTGATACCGGGATGCGGTATTCCGGACTCCTCTGGTGTTCCTCAAGTCTGCTTTCTGGTGCATCCATATTGGAAATGATGGATTTGACTTCAGGTTGGATGTCAAATTCTGTAACATTCTCATTTTCCTGGCTTCTACACAGGCGGGCTTCACCAAAGTGTTCAATTCCCCTTTTTCCAGTGTGTGTGGGATGTGTTTTTTCGTTTGGAGGGCTTCAGGTGCAAAAATCCCACCGGAGCAGAGAAACTGGACAGGATTATGTAGCACAGTGAGTGGTGAGGAAAGCTTGATTCAACATGAGAAAACCTCCTCATCAAACTCTATTTCCCCCTTCAACCTGGACGTTCAATTCTAATTATTTTCTCTGACGCATTCACAGCTTAAGCCCGAGGCTCTAAGATGTCTTTGCACAATGTTAAGTGTATTTAAGAAACAGACACAGCCTAATCACAATGTAAATGACAGTTTAATCCACCGTACTCTGTTTTGCATTTGATGAATGTACATAAAATCCCAGAATTCAACATGATCACAGGAAGACAGGAATCAGATTTAAGGGAGAAGTCACTAAATCAGATTCAGCTTATTGAAATTGAGGAGAATGATTCTGTACATGAAAACAGCCACAGAGAACGTGCTGCTGCAAACCTGTCCCTGACGGTTGTGTCACATGTTTAAGACTGTAACTGTCTCTCACGTTAAAGACTGTAACATTCCGACATGTTACAACCACAGCCTGTCAGAGAGCTGATAGATGTCTGCAGAGTGCAGCGTGTGTAAGCGGCACGCACACACAGCCGGCAGTGGCATTGACTTGAACAGATTGCTGACATCAACCACGCTGTCACGCTTACATATGCTCAGTGTGTGTGAGATTGTAATTACATGTCCGGGTGAGTGTGTGTGTGCAAAGTCAGAAACCACAGAGACAGAGGCCTTTGTTTGTGTGTGTGGGTGTTACATAGGACTTGTTTGTTTGACTGAATCCAGTCATTCAGCACAAGGTCAAAGGACGGCTCTGAGTGACGATGACAGCCGTGACGGCAGGCGCCAGAAATTCAATAAAGCCATTTGATTAGAAACAGGAAGCAGCTGAAGACACGACAGCTTTATATTAAATCCTAAACCTTTCTGTCTGTACTCTCTCAGTTATCTTCTTAATCCTGAGTTACGCAGAAGCAGTCATTCATAAATTGATTACCTTTTGAGCTTAAGTTCTTTAAACATTTAAACGTTGTCAGAATGATGTCAAATCTCCCAAATTGATCTGAACTGTCTGGATCATTTCCTCCTCATTAATTTTAGGTCCCTGCTGGTGATTTGGAGTGGATTGGGATGCTGGAATGATACACGGACTATGGGAAAGGTCTAAGAGTCAAACCAAATCCAACAATACTGTCACACAAAACACAACTACAGAAAGAATGAAACTGGACCGGATCACGGTACTCAGTGTGTGAGCATGTGTTATTTACGTTTCCTCAACCATTGGAGATTATTGCGCTACAAGTAGTGAAGCTCTCAGCTACAAGTTGCTGAAAGTAGCTTGAATGTATCTCAGCTATTTTCAAAATGCTTTTTACAATTGCTTATCCTTATAAGAAATGTCGTCTTTACAAACACAAAAGGTTTTCTGTTGATAGCGTAATTGCCCAAAGATCCCTTACCATGATTATATTGATTTGTGACGAAAGTGTTCATTTTTGCAATCAATCTGCCAGTCAGTTTCTTCCTTTAAACTGTGGACTCCATACTTGTTCATCTAATTTTCTTGCCCATCAGTCGTTTTCTGCTGTTGTCTTTTTATATTTGTTTACTCAAACTGTGTACTCCTAGCTGCAGTAACCTACCAAAAAATTTTCTCATATGAAACGAAACGTCCATGAGTCCATGAGTGAGGTAACTAAAAATCAGTTGCATGACTTTTCTAACAAACACCAAATAAAATTGTTGTTACAAGGATTATCGCTTTAATGAAGTTAGATAATAATGTAGATTGATGCAGATTGACAATGTGGAAACAGGATATTGTTTGTGTACAGTGCCAATTTAGTCCCAAACCTTAGTTTGAAAAGCCACAGGAAAAATAGAACCTACTGTGAAACGCAGCAAACACCACCACGCCGTATATTCAGCTCAGTGTAACCGTTTAAGGTGGAGCGTTTCTGTGAATACACACCTTTCTGTGTGCAGGTTTGACACGTTTAGTGAGGTCTTTTTCAGGATGTTTGTCAGTTCTGCTAAATGTGGGGCAACAATGGCAACTCTGCTGCTGGCACTGACCTACTTCTGAGCTCACTGCCCAGTTAGGACACAGTGAGTTAGCTGTGGGTGTTTGGATGTGCGAGTCAGTGTGTCAATGTGAGTTCACACATGACACAGGGGTGTGTAGGTTTGGGTGGTTGACACAGTTTCATCATACACTGTACTCTCATTCAGCCAGACACCACAGGAAATTGACCTTTGACTTCCTAGCTCAGACACACAACAACAGGAAGTAGACTTTTTTCCTAGGCTAAATCAGGCCAGCACGCATTGATTGCTCACGCTCCTGTGCAGAAACAGCAGATGCTGGCATGTCAGTACCACCGACCCATAGTAACTCACCATCAGCTGGTCACATGAGTACTTGTCAGCTGACATGCGCAACTGAGAATTTCTTTAACTGAGTTTATGTACCACTGTGCTGCTATTTGTTGCCCGGTTTATTATTCTTGCATTGGTTTGCTGTGATTTAATTGTTATTTCTATTTTATACCACGTGACTGATTTATTTTGTTTCAGTTTCATTGGAAGCCCCTCCCCCCCAAAAAACAGAAAAAAACAACAACCCCCCCAAAAAATATCCTGTGCTGTGTTGTGTTTGCTGAGACCGTGACAAATTTATTACATGAGTGCCGCTCTCTGTAGCTTTGGCAGTAGACCTAATCAATTGATCGTAAAGGATTGGCCATTCGCTCGGAAACATCCGCGCACCTTTACGTTAATTGACAATTTGCAAAACGTTGCCCAATTGGTATGAAAATTTGTTAGGGAAATCTGTGAAGGGCCTGAAATAAAGCTGATTGTTATGAGTGCTTTAATTCTGTGCTGTTATTATGAAATGTAAAATGAATTCAGCGCTGCACATGTATTTATCAGTTAAATATTTTTATAATTTTTCCTTATTGTTCTTAAAGTTATTATTGTTATTTTCATTTATGGCTGAATGGGCTCAGTAGAACAGGAAATATGCAGACAGTCTGAAAATAGTCTTTTTCCTTCTGTTGTTGTTAGTGTGTGTACATTTTCCAACAGCTAAAGGATTAAAACTCATTGACTCCTTTCATCTTTCTATCCCTGTCATCAACTCTCTCTTGGATTTGTGTTAAGAGCTCCTCCTAAAGGTCAGTTTTGGAAACAATGTCTTTTTTGAACATGTGTCGAGCGTCTGTGGCAGCTCCCTTTGTCCAAAAACAGCAACAATCGGAGTGAGATAAACTCCAAGCGTGTGTAAAGATAAGAGGTGCGTTTGCATGCAGCTGAGCCAGTAGCTATGAAAGGGAAGAATTTAAAACATGCAGTGGTGAACGCTGAGTGTTCTGGGTGATCTGTTCAGCTCCTTTGCTCCAACAGGACCAATTTAGAACCGAGTAGCGTGGCAGAATGGCCTCAAGATGGATCAGAGGTGTGAAATCAGTGGGAGGAAAAGATTGCAACTGACAAACAGTTTGCATTCGTCCTGGTTCCCACACCCAGCTTGATCAAATGTCAGATGTTGACCACTGTATTTGTTCTTCTTCTTTTTTCTTGAGTGTTGACAAAGCACACTTCAAACAGCGCAACCTACACTCGTCCTCTCCTCCTCTCTCTCTGCGTTTTCCTCTCTCAGATTGCTGCTTTAGTCCAACACTTGATGAACTTATGGACGAATGTGTCTACGTATTGTAGGTTCAGGATGAACTGTGAAATGTCTCCAAACTCATCACTGAGTGAAAAGTGTAGAGTAAAGAAAGAGGCTGTGTGAAAAGTTTGTGATGTAATTTAACATCCCAATATAACGCACTGAATAGCACAGCTGAAGGGATTAAAAGTGGTGAATGCTATGTTCTTGTGTGTGTCTGTCTTGCTGTGATCTGCTGAGTCTCATGTGAACATCTTGGCACTAAGTCTTATTTCTGCCCTGCTGTGTCTTACTTTGTCTTTTGGACATGAATTCCTTTGGATGAAAAAAACCCCCACAGACAAGTCTGGATCATTTGTACATTTAGATGAGATGATCTTTGTGTTGTTGGGGTGATGATAAATGATGCAGACGTGTTATAAAGCCATTCCACATTTTTATCTGCATTGCTTGATCTAAATAAGTTCAGCAATATAGGATAAACAACGCCAAATGTAAAAAGTGTCTTACTCGTGTCCAGTAAAAAAACGGGTACTTGTCCCAGACATGAAAAAGTACTGTTCTGTATTGGTCAGAATATAAAACAGGGTTTCTTCTCTACTGAAAACATTGTTTACCCTTATCTACAGTAGACCAAGTTAACCAAAAACTGCCCAATGGTAATGTAACGCTTCAGCTCTTCTGAGCGCTGTGGGAGCGTACGGCCGCGTGTGTGTGTGCATATGTGGAGTGATGGAGGAGACGACAGAAACAGCGCAAGTTTAATGACAATGACATCAAAACGCAGTAGAAAGTTTCACATTGCACTGGAATGAAACGAGTGCCTATTAATGAAGTCATAACATATTAAACGCAGTCCGAGCGGAGATAAACATTTTCTTTACCATTAATGGTGCAAAAAATGCATCCCCGTAAACAATGTTTGTCTTGCTAAATACACAGCGTAATTTCTTAATATCGATAGTCGCGTCTTTGCATTGCAAATGATTTTAGAACGATACAAGTCACACTAGAGGGATGAATTTCTGGATGGCGTTAGATTGTTTGAATTTAAACTGATGCATCAATACAATAGATGAGTCGTTATAGCCCTTCTGATAACTATAGATTCTTTGAACTTAACTTTATGGACAACACATCCAAAACACCCAGAATGTACTGAGCCATATTGTAGTGATCCAGAGCCGAATCATAGAGACCCAAATCATATTGATAATATATTGTAGCGAATCGGATCTCTATGATCTGCACCGCTACTGTATGGATTCAGATCATTGAGCTCCAGATCCGGTGGTTTTCAGTTGGTTTTGGGCCGTTAGTCAATGGTAAACAACCAAGATTCACAAAAAAGGGGAGCAGGCCAGAAGACAGCTGTTTCTTATACCACTCAGGCAGTGATATTGATGGACAATTTTTAAATGCACGAACTTCATGTTTCAAAGAGCTGAAATCCGTAACAGTCCAGTTCAGACCAAAAGCAGACGTCTGAGGAGATACGAGGAGAGGAAGGAGGTCCGATAAGAGAACAGAGGAGATCACACAGGGAGCTGCTGTGGCTCGGGGAGGATGGAAGGAAGGAAGGAAAGAAGGAAGACAGCCTGAGAATAACCAGCAGCAACAGATGTGATAGGAACCATCGAAAAGGAAGAGAAAGGTAATCAGAAGAACAGAGAGAGAGAGAGAGAGAGATCCCGCACAAAATGCAACATTTTCCCAAAGAATGAAAATGAGCACAGCCAGGTGTGCATCTCCTTGAATGCAATAAAGAAAAATGTAATAAAAGTGCGCTTGATTATCAGTTAATGTCCATATGAACTCTTCTTCTTAAAACTATGGAAACTCTCTTGACCTCCACAACAGACTTTTAACATTTCACCTTTAAGATACCAGCCCCATCTGGTGTCTAAGTCCCGAACACCAACCATGTTCCTCAGTCAGGATTAATAAGCCTTGGTTGCCCCCTGCAGGTTCGACAGGAAACTGCAACTTCTTACAATGGCGAAAATAAACAAAGGTGTGAAGGTGCGCAGCCACCAGGGGACAGAAAGGAGCTCTTCGTCCAAAAGTAGGGCAGCCGAGATTAAAATCTGCCCAAGGCCCTAAACCCCCCACTCTCTCTTTCTCTCCTCTCTCTCTCTCTTTCATTCATTGTTTGCAATAAATAAACACTTTATATGTGTAAATTAAGATCTCACATGGTGTAATCCAGATCCACACATTTGCCCTCTCTCTCTCTCTCTCTCTCTCTCTCTCTCATTTTCCATTTTTGACTTTTATCCCACGGGCTTGTCTCCATATCCTCAGGAATGTGTGGCCCTGTGCATCCCACCTGTAACACAGCGTTAATGTCATGGAGATGCCCTTGTCTGTCTTTCGTAGACATCGTCATTATTTTGTTCCATTCCAAAATTCCGTGTTATTACTTTTCGGACGGCAGACGGAATCCCATTGCGTATTCCCTCAGGCGGTTTAGTTTGCAGTGATGGATAAAATCTCTGGAAGCCACGCTTAAGCCAAAGTAGAGAATTCTATATTCATATACGACTTTAGGTAAATTTCTACCATTAGGAAAAATACTTGAGTAATGTCATTTAGCTGCTTACGTTACTTTCACTGTAAATAACCGTAATGTAAGCTTTGGAGCGCCCCAGTGTGGTGTTATTGTCATTTGTTTACATTATGTTACCATCACAAATCTCAAAACAATGCCACAGGTAACACAAAACACTTGAGTTTGATTAACGCATGTTTGAGCCACAGGTGAGTAAGTGTCTGGTTGAAGTTTACATAGTCCTGCAGAGATGTACGAAGTTAGAGCATGTGTGTGTGCGTGTGTGTATGTGGCACTAGACATACGACTGAGTGGGTTCTTCCATTCATTTTGAAACATTGCAACTTTAGATTTCAACTTTTTTCTCTTTTTATTCCTATTTTCTTGATATAACATCTTGACCTATTTCTCAAAATATTACATCTTTATTCTCAACTTTTCTCTTTTTATTTTTTCCAATATTGGCTCAAGACTCTGTTATAGTTGTGACAAAAGAGTTAGAGTAAGAGGGGAGGTGACGGAGGCAAAACCCCTTTCCTCCTGTCTATTCGGGCATCTGTGCAGGACAAAACTTGTTGTGGAAACAAGCAGTGAGACAGGAACAGGAAGTCATCATATTCTCTCTCACAATCCAGAAGGAAGACACTTTCTCCTGTCCTGTCCAAATGTAAGATTATACACATATTTGCAGGGTAAATACACATCTACCTGCTCACATGTTCACCTATACACACACACACGCACACATAGACATTAGCTTGCCTGCTATCAAAGGCCTCATTGTTTCTTCTTATCACTTCCCTCTGCTGTTTTCCCTTCCTGCACTCGTTTACCTGCTGCTCTTATCTCTCCTCTCTTTCATCTGGCTGAGGCCCCTGAGAATGAGGGACAAAGGGAGGAGAGGAGAAACCTGGAGGAGGTGAGGAGAAACGTGAGAGGAGAGGGAGAGCTTCGTCCTTATCACACACACGCATACACACACAGACACACACAGACACACACGCTAGGCCTTTGTTTGGAGGTTTAGCTGCGGTGCACCATGAGCGTAAAGATTAACGAACGTGTGGTTTTTCTTACTTCCTGGCTCCTCTTCCTCCTTACTGTATGGAACTCTCGTCTTCTCCTTGTTTCTCTCTCAGTGGGCTTCTGTTCAGCTCCATTTTGGAGATTTTGAAGTTCCAGATTGAAAAATGTGTAATGGAAATTTTGTTAAAAAAAATCCCTCAAGTGTTGATAATGATGTAATGGATAAATCTTGCACAGAAATGCAGACATTACAACAGGGTGCTTAACGCATTGTGTACAGGCGGCCGTGGCTCAGCCTTAGAGGTTGGCAGTTCGATCTCTCTGAACTCCAAGTTGCTTAATCACCGCCTTCTGCTCCGATACAGATGGGTCAAATGTAGAAGACAAAAGTCACTTCCACGTGTAAAAATATTGAATATGACAAATAAAGGCAAAAGCCCAATTCTAATTGAGTAGCGGCAGAGGTTACAGCTGCTGCCTGCGTCTGTCAGTCAGGTGTTAATGTTGTATCTGCTCCTTACCGAGAAGCTGGAGACCTTTTGACCTTTGCCCACCTGAGGCTTTCAAAAAGATTGCGACCATGTCCACTCAGAAATGGATGAATTTGGAAAGCTATCTCTTTTCTCAGTTTTGTCCCTCTCTCCACACTAAAATGAAACTATTCAGAACTATTATTCAGAGTCGATAAATCTGAAAAACGTAATTTTCTCATTGTGGTATAGACGAGGAAATCAGAGAGATAAACAAAAACAAACACAGACGTATTTTTGTTTTGTGATCCTGGATTTGACAAAGCAACCATCGTGACCGGGTACAAAAGTTTGTTTCTATCGTCCACTTATTGCATTATTAGAATCCAAAATAGTTTTCCCTATCTCATCCAATAGCGACGTTCTTATTGTACGCATGAATCTGACCCATATGTAACTTTTTGGGTTCTGTAAGAAAAAGGGAACAAACAACTCAACAAAAAACAACAAATGAATGGACCAAATGTTCTACAACGTCAGGGCAGGTTTGGCCATTTTATCAGAGATCGTGGAAAACCAAATGCTGGAACAGCTAAAGGTGGGCTGCAGACGTCCCATGTTCAGTGTTTTGACATCCACTATCTCCGGTGGTCATGACAACAGCAGCAGCACCTCCCTCATTCCCGACTCAGCATTCCCAGCATCTACCACGACGGACGGGAGGAATGTGGAAAGAACTTGCCCTCCCTGTTTCCCAGCAGCTCCCGACCCCTGGGCTGCGACCTTTCAGACCTTTCAGTCTCTCTAACTGGACACGCTTTTATCACTGACTGATCTCATTTCATGTGCTGGAGATCGATCTCGATAAAAAACGTGTGTATGTAAGATTTCTGTCAGTTTGATCTATTTGAAGGATGAGCGATCAATAGTGATGGATCCTGGGTTCAACACTAACCCCCTTCACCCAGGGTCTCAGTCAGGGCTAAGCTGTCCCAGACTTGTGACCCAGCAGTGGTGGTCCAACGACCGCCCCTCCTCACCCAGGCCCAACTGCTGGTGGATCCTCAATGTCAAAAGGTCCCTGAGCAAGATCCTGAACCCCGAGTGCTCCCAAAGGCCCATGTTTGAATGGGTGAATGTAAAGTAAAATAATTGTAAAGCACTTTGAAATTAAAATATTAACAGAAGAGTCATTGTATTTTGTTGTATTTTGTATATTCTCTCTCAGTCCGTTCCCACTTTCTGTGTTTCATTGAAACAACTAATCCATCACAGCAGGGACCTTCAGTTAGTGAGAAGGAAATTATCCAGACACATTAAGAAAAAAATATCATTGGGATTATAACAGATGAATCTATGAGATTTTACATTCTTTAATGATGTTTTACAAGAAATACCTGCAAAGTAATTAATGAGTGGAGAGGAGAAGAAATGATGCTTCAGTTCATTTAATGCTGTTGTGTCTTCACTGTTAATACTGTCTCTCTCCTGATGTTCCTATGGGTTCTCATGAGTAAAGGAAGGTCTGTGTGGATGAGGTGTAGCTCTGTGTCTTTAACAAGGTACTTGGAAAGTATGTGTGAGTGACATGGGCACACGGTCACCAAGGAGATGGCTCTAAATGTTTGTGTGTGTGTGTGTGTGAGCATGTGTGTGTGTAGGGGGGGTTGCAATGATCTCAAGATGTTTGACCTTACCCCTGACCCAGAGGAAATGGAACATGTTTTTTGGGGAGCTGTGATGTTATCAGAGACACAAGGTGAAACGCAGAGAAATATCAGAATAATCATGTTTAATGTTCATATTGTGAATGTATTTACTGTTAAACACATTCATCAATCAACTGATGGATCAAATTTATCAAATGAATGTATCAAATGATAAATAAAAAATTGATAAGTGGAAATTTTAACAACAAACAAACTTTTAAATAAGTAATATACATAATACATGTTAAAATTCATTTCATGATTAACTCAAATTTAGATGCCTAACAATATCTTTAAGGAATTTTTTAAAGCCTAAAATTAATTTTAAATTAACTAAATGAACTTTAACCATTCAGAAATATGCGAAAACACACAAACACACGTGCAGATGCAACTGTGCGTTAGCCTCGACCTGTGCGTGTATACGTGCGGCACATACAGAACCTACACTCCAGGTCCAGCCCCTTCCCAGAAACCGCTGTGCACTGACCAGCGGCCCGTTCTCACACACACATACACACAGAGGCAGAATGCAGTTTCTTGTGTTCTTTTTGAGCCTTGTTGATGATTCTCATGACAAAGTGTTAAAGTTGGCGCCGCTCAAACTGCTGCTGGCCAAAGTCAATGCGAACCTGCCAATCTGAGCTGTTTATCTTCAACCAGGCGCCTTCATACCACATCACATGCATATTGCTGTCACGTGCATCGAAGCGCACGGCTACATGCACATGAATGCGTACGTGCATGCATGTCTGGATATAATGTATGTGAGGTTATTAGAGAGGAACGAGCGCTGCCAGTTGAAATCGTCCTGCAACAGCAGGGCCTCACGCTGCCTAACGACTCCTTTCTTGCGCTGTTACCTGGATACCAGGCTACTGTTTGCCTAACACTGAGCTTCCTCGTCCTTCAGCTCCTCACCGCTCCCCACGGGGCCCGGTCAGGATGAGATGAGATGACATGAGATGCAAAATGATAAGACAGGAATATCTCAGTTTTTTTTCTAGTTTCCAAGCTTGTTTAGCACAACCACAGCTGAGATAGATAAAACTACTCAGGTTTGATTGATCAAAAAGGTGGATTAGAATCTACTGGCAGAATGTGTGTACACAAACTGTCCCTAAATTAAATTCATGAATATAGTTTTAAAAGCTTTAAAAGATAAATTAATCTATAATAATGAATAATTAAAAATCAAGTTCAGAATAATAGCTGGAATAGAAGATATCTGCATATGTATTTCTGAGTTAAACAGTGAGGAATTATCCGCGATTCTTAGCATCCATCCTGCTGCTGGCTGTATGGCACGTTTAGATATCAGCTCCAAACCAAGGCTACACACACACACACACACATCAAACACACTCACCTCAGCCACCACACATTCCACACCAATAAGCGAGCGCTTTGAAGGCAGCACCACACCGCCTCCCTGAGTGCTGGGAAGTCTATAGGGACATCATCAGGGGCCTGAACACGACCCTGTCACGCTGCTGTCAAATACCCGCCAGCCAATCAAAGGAGCCAGGAGAGAGAAAGCAGCAAGTCTGGCGTTCCCAGCTTTGTGGATTTATCTGCTTGATGATGAAGACTAAATTGAATAGAAGTGTTATTACTTGTCTCTATATGACTGATACATGAAATCTCCACTTATTTCATTTCATTGCTGTCATGATACCACAACGGAAAACCAGATCGAAAGCCAGACGTATAAATTCTCTTCGCTGAGCAGGCACCTGGTCAGAATGGAAACCCATCAGCACCACATCAACGATGCAACCAGATTCTCCATCATGTTGACGTAAATCCATGACCGCCTTCCGTATTTCAGCCAACAACAGGCCCAATGACATTGAGTCACACCTTGCGCACGTCACCACGGCGTCTGAGACTCATAACGATCTGGAGCGATTAATCTGATGGCTGCGCCTCTTCTCAGAGGCTCGGCATCGAGTTCAATCTGTGGTTGAGTCGCTTCAGGCTGATCCACTGATTGGCTGTAGTGGGACGTTTAATTTGTTTATGTTGGCATGGAGGATGTGGGCTTGTTAAATGATTAAGCATGTGTGTGCCTTGGCTCCGCGTTTCACTCAGAACGCAAAGCGGTGAATTAGCTGTGTCTGTCATTTTAGCGTGCAAGCATTCCAGATATTTTCACCTAATCTGGAGAACGCAGAGTTGCTGACAGTGAGTCTGATGTGTTAGTGAGATGTCAGCGCCCTCAGGATTCACAGGTACAACATGTCAGATATCAACAGTGTCATTCTGTTTCACACACACACGCGCGTCACCCGTTGTTTGTTGTTATAGGTGCATGTCAAAACACTGCTGATCATAATAAATCAAGTGACAAGCTCATACCTCCACCAAGGCCAACTACGCCCTCAACAAGAAAGGGTCAAAATTACACTATTGCATACACACACATCACCAATCTGACCATCTGAACTTGAACCACACGGGGGACTTAACCTGTATCTTAGACATTATGTCCCAATTTGTCCCGAGTTGTCAACTTTAACACAAATTATTTTACTGAATATACTGTATAAGGTGAGAATACAAGGTGACATACAAAACTCTCAAAACATCATTGTAGTCATTTAACGTCCTTATTTTCACACATTCCAAAAATCTGTGTTATATCACTGATCAGGAGTTGCAACAAATTGGAAGCACACACCAGGACAGAACAATCCATTCGATAGCACAAACACACTGACACACCCAAAATACAGATTGCTAAAACGTCTAAAGCTATTATGGACATGATTGCTGTGTCCTGAGACGGCCTGCTCCGTTCTTACCTGCTGAGCAGACAGACCCTGATCTAACAGAGGAGGTATATAAAGAACTAAAGTTTACCTTCGGATATGTGGGGGGGGGTTTAGAGAATAACCACATATTTCCCTGCACATAAACCCACATATGTGTTAAGCCTTTGTGCTAGATTAGACACACTGCTGTTAACAAATGCAGCATGGTGTGAAGAAGGGTAAATCAACAATGAGGGCAAATCCTTCTGATTGGAGCATGGATGCACATTTGTACATTTGGCAGACGATCTTTAAGTCTTTACAAGTGAGGAACAACACAAGCAGTTACTGCAACGTTAAAGGCATTCAAGTCGTTAACCCCCAGACTCCCCGGACGAAGGCCGTGATGGTGATGGAGCTTTGCTGTATAGGAAGGATAAAACAGTGAAGGAATGACTTGGCATGCTGCCGTTCTGCTTGTGTCAGTTCCCCAAAACCAATTCAGTTTTCCCACATCCAAACCAGCGCTAGGAATTATTTGCTTTTCTGGGCCGACTGTTTTCGAGTCATTTGTCATTCTAGCAGACAGTGGTCCAGATCCAGCTGGTCAGACTCTGCTCATTCTAATTCTCTGGAAAATCTGAAAGTCCCAGCACCTCCACTCAGCTGCATGCATGTGGATATTAATAAATAAAACTGAGGATTATTTTGGAGATGGAATCTTTGTCTTCATCAAAAAGAAGGGAACATAAACTCTTCCTGTCCTTGTCTCTTCCCAGTCTGCCCGTCTTGGTTCAGCAGCAGCACAGAGGCTTTTCCACTTCATTTCACTTTCAGATTTAACCCCGATAACTGCTCTTGTTTAACGCGTCATTGACAGTCGGCGGCACTGAGCTCCTTTTTAAAACACGCAGGAAAATAGAGCGTGCCATTGCTATTGCGATTAGGCCTCACTGGAAAACCATGGTTTAGAGTTCTCTCTTCGCCTGGGCTTTCACCCTGCTGATGACTTGTCCCCTCACAATTTAGACTTTTACCAAACGAAGAGACCCTCAATCATTACACTTTCACTTATATAACTGTGGATTATCATCCTAAGTAAAATACTCATTATAGAAGAGGACAATGGCTCACATGAATCAGGATGTTTCACCCTGCAGTGCAACAACAACACACAATCCACCACCTCGCTGTATTATGAGAAGCTCAGTACTTATCAATCAGAACATACCACACGATGTCAGCTCTGTGATCAGTTTCAGACGAGCCACAAATAAAAGATAAATTGGTCTGTTGGACCGTTCATTGGATTATATGTTTGCTGAATGAAAGACTGACCCATTGCTCTAGAAAAGGCCTCCAAATCTCCTAAGATTTGGTCTTCAGACTAAATATCAAAAAGTGACTGTACATCCTTTATCACCCAGTTCTGGATGAAGACCACGGCAGGAAAACAGCATTTTCAGCTCTGGTGGGCTTTCAGTGTAGTTGGAAAAGAAAGGGATGCCCTATTCTTAGTTTAAAAGGAATAACTCCAAGTAGTTTAAAAGAATTTAGGAAATGCTATAAGTTCTTTGTATGAGTCTTAGTTTGTACATTGCAAGGGATCAACAAACCTGACCAGACCACCTGCCCTACAAAGGCACCCGTTTCTGAGCATTACATTTCTCACAACATGGCTGAAATGTAGGTTTGTTTGGATTTCCTGTATTGTTTGTTTGTTCTCACCATGCATGATGATGGAAACTCGTGTGATGAAAAACTAAACCACATCATGTTTGTAGATGGAGTCGTCCTGATGTCTCAAAATGTTTAATTAGCTTGCATTCTTTAACTGAAAGAGGAACTTTGACTTACAACTTTTTGTAGAAAACTTTTAACGGGTTCAAATATTCCGGAGAGATTCCTGCTCGGACTCGCACAAAAAATAACACCGATATCATCCAGTCAACAACTTTGGTTTTCTTTATTTCAAAACAGGAAACTGCTTGTTCTCATTATCCTCTGGCTTGATCGTAGTGAAGAAAGAAAACATTATAAATCCATCTGACATCTCCAACAGTTTCACATCAGCCTAAACGTTCCTGAATTATTCCTCTGACGTCACTTCTTGTCTCCTCATTGCACTGTAATGACGTACATGCGTGTGAGATTATGACTAGCTGTAACAAATCAGACCTGAGAGCTGTGGTCGCTCTGCGGTCTCCTCACCACGGGCCATGCTTTGTTTGTGACTAAGATTTGGACATGTGGTTGTGTTCATGTGTCGGTTTGTTTGGTCTGCGCAGACATAACATACGTTCACGTGTGTACTGGTCAGCCGCCGGTTGATCAACAGCACATGTATCGCTTCCTCTCCTCCCTCTGTTCCTCCTCTCCCTCTCTTCCTCTCCTCCTCCCTTCCTGCTGTCATTCTTCACATGCTCCACATTGCAAACAATCGAAACAATCAAAATAATTAAAACGCTTCTCATTTTGGTTATTGAGTTAGGACTGCCGGTGCACCTTGATGTTGTTCTATATTAATATTATGGCTCCCAGGCGTTCCTCTGCCCCCCTCCACCATCTACGTCAGAGAAGCCAGTGAACATTGACGAGTGAGAGTGTGTTTCTGTTTGTGTGTGACGATTATATAATGCTGTGGAGCTACACAGCCTGAAGGGGTGATGGTGTATCGATGAGAGACAGATTGTGGTTATGTGGCAGTACTGAGATGTTGTTTCTAAGTCTGGGTTGTCTATCTGCTCTCTCTCTTTACGGCTCTTAATTCACAAACTTGGTTAGTCAGGTCTCTCTCTTATTCTCTGTTTTCCTCTGTTTCCTGTCCCCTTGTGAGTCGTCTGTCTGTCTGTCTGTCTGTCTGTCTGTCTGTCTGTGTGTATCTGGAGCTGGGTGTGGTTCCTGGTTAATACCTATCAACTCACCTTCACAACTCATCCAGACTTCAGTCAAGCTGCAGTATTTAACCTGGGATCTTCTCCTCAGCCATTAGGAGATCATACGGTCTACCATGTTGTATTCCCGTCAGGCTCTAACTCCTGGTGTGTGTTGTTTTCCTTGTGTCAGTACTTGTGTTTTGTAACTTTGGATTCTCTGTGCATCGGATTATAACTGTGGTCCACCAGTCTCCTGCTCTGATTTTGGACCTCATTATCTGGAAGAATCCGTTCACCACGCCTGACCACTTGGACACACACATTCTTCAATTTGTTCTGGTGAACCAGAATATTTTCTGTTTTCTGTCTCAATAAATTTGTTAAATATGTGTCTATCAGACAATCGGGGATCTGCGTTCTTGGATCCAATGTTGAACATGTCGTAACACACACATACTCCGCTCCAGACTGTACATATGTACGTATGTGTCTCATAAACGCAGACATTGCCATCTGCTCTCTCTCGCCCTTTCTCTCTCACTCTCTCATTCTCACTCACTCTCTCGCTCTCTCTCACAAACATGTTTTGATTTTGCTGGAGGTCTTCGCATGTCTGCGGGTGCAGGACTGCTGGTGCAAAAAAAAAAAAAAAACTTTTGTAAAAAACTAAATAAAAACAAAAATTCTCCCATACCACATGGTGTCCCACAGAGTTTTGTCCTTGGTCCATCTTTATTATGTATCTGATCACATGATGGCTCCATCATTAGCATCTGCTGTTATGCTGATGACAACCAATATTATATCAGCACTCCCCCAGTGTACTGACTGTGAGAATGAGTTAATTAAAACAGGAGATATGCAGCTGGGCTAAAAGTGTTGTTTAACCTCTGGATTCACAGCGAGCCTTTTCAGCTCTGCACCCAGTGTTAAACTTGGTTCTTGACGTCCTGTCTCCCTTATAGTTGATCTGTATGAGGAGAAATGAGCTGTAAACTTTCCATTCCTTTGTGTATTTGGTTCCTCGCTCATGAATTGTGCAAACAGCCGGGACCCCGTCACCTCGTGGCCCTCTCATTTAGGGCCTCATCTGCAATGGGAGAGAAAAAAGGGAAATAGAGCAAATATTTCCCCTCCACACTGCAGGCTGTACAGGTGTGCCGCACCTGTCCGTCCAGACAACATTCCTCCCTGGAGCCTGCAGTCCTGCTGACGCACCACAATGTTATTCCACAACGGACGCCGGCGTGTGTGTATGTATTGGTGGGTT
>OMNV01018136.1:19505-29513 GCA_900303265.1 Brotula barbata
CGCAATATACGCTATGTTTATGAACGCTCGCACGTGTGCGCTCACCAAAACACACAGAGGGGTCACCGTAGTAACCTTGCTCCAGATTAAAAATGGCCCTCGTGGACCAGTCCTGGTTTATAAATCCACCGAGAGACGGAATGTGTATTTTTGTGGAGTATTTTGTTCCTCCACCAGAGTACAATAGTTGAAATTAAAATTGGTAGCTTCCATCAATGCTTTTAAATCCAATTGTGCAGGTTATACAGATGACAAAAACGGAATTTTCCCTGAGAGGAAATGTTCGTTTTGGTTTAGCGTAAGAGCTTTTCTCTCCCATAATGAAGCACAAATGTCAGCTCGCTCTGCCGTTCACCACTACGCTTCGAACAATTGGTGCTTATTTTCTTTTCTGTTTTCTCTACAATTACACGTTGACTGTGTTGAGTGCTCAAAAACTCAGTGTGGAATAATTTTAGAATGATAATGCTACAATTAAAAAAGCTCATATAAGGGGTTTTCAACTCGTCATGCTCTGTGTCGCCCCCTGGTGGTCAAACATTTTACTGTTGAAATATTTTATTGTTTTTATTTTTTATTCATTTTCTTATTTTTCTTTCTTTTTTGAGAATCATAGGTAAAATCATCATCCGCTGATAGATAGATAGATAGATAGATAGATAGATAGATAGATAGATAGATAGATAGACAGACAGACAGACAGACAGATGATGGATGGATGGATGATGGATGGATGATAGATAGATAGATAGATAGATAGATAGATAGATAGATAGATAGATAGATAGATAGATAGATAGATAGATAGATAGATAGATAGATAGCGGCCATATTGGATGTTTATATTTGTGCACATCCAGCTAACTGACAACAAAAGAAAAGCAGCACGTCTCTTATATTCCAGCGTATAAACAGCTAAAAAAAAAACCCAACAGAATGATGAGTAATTACTTTAAGTGATGTAAGCAAACAACGTGGAAAGAGCAAAAATTAAATCTGATGCATCGGTCATAGTATTACCAAAACACAGACCAGGGGGAAAAAAAACAGTGGAAGATTTTAATGAAGTTAAATGCCACAGCTGCACGTCCTTCATTTCACGAGGACTACATCTCGCTGGAACACTTCCCTGATTACATCTAATTCAAGTCCTATAATGTCACTTATATGGTGCCGTGGCTAGATTAGTTTTGGTTGCTGCATGAATCCAAGTATTAATCATCTCTGTTGTCCCTCTTTTTATCATAACTGACAGCAGATGATGATTCACCATGATGATAATTTTGGGATTTCTCTAATGGCGCCGCCGAGACGAGCAATCTCACCGGGGTGATGATGCACCCAATCATTATGTACGAGGCCGCCGCGGTTCACGCCGGCTCAGTCTTCAATGTCAATTGTTTTGATTTGGGACAAAACATGTCCTTGATGAGTTATGCCCTGCAGAGCCGCCCTTTGGATTTATGGGTCACATCCAGCTGCATGCAACATTGAAAAATGGCAAATCAGCATATAAATGACTGTGTTATTGAGAGCGCTCGGAAAATCATCAACACGCAAGTCCATTAGATTAATTGGGAGTCACCCTCGCCGTAGCGGGCGCCGGCGCCGCGCGGCCTATGGTCGCTGAGTGATGAATGAAAGGTTAAAATATGTATAGACTTAGCTAACAATACAACACAACGTGTGAACAACTGCTCCCTTTTGTTTATACTGACCTTATTATTAATCAGAGGATGGTGGCAGAGATGCAGGGAAGTGCGGAGGCTTTGTGGAGGAAGGGGAGGAGGGGTAGGAGAAGGAGGAGGAGGAAGAGGAGGAGAGGGATTTAGACCCCGTTAGAACAGGAGGCACGGGGAAACGCCTGGGTAAACAAAATGCAGTCTGCAGCACTTTGAAAATGATGTTGATAAAGAGATGAAATATAACGGGGATGTTATCGCTTTAAGTAGAGGACGCTAACAGAGCGGGGATTTAACTAAGGTTGGTTTGCTACAGCAGATTGTTGAAATTGTTTCTCAAACTCAGTGTTAAGCACAGAGGGGCTGAGATCACAGAGGTTGTTCAGAAGCTCCTGAGACGTTTCAGAAGGGACGGTTCGGTCTTATCCTCCAGGCTCACCTGCTAGAAGCTGGCAGTCCGTGGAGGCGCGCCTGCCAAGAAATCCCTCCAGCAGCCAGAGTAATAAATGCTCGTTCATGGCAATATTTGACCCCGACTGTTTTAAGGGGTAATGTTTCAAATTAGTGTGAGATTACTGTAAATTTCAAAGGCGCTCGCTCATTTGTAATATATGCAGTTTGTAATTATGCAGTATGGGGGAGAGTTGTCGCGTTATCTTCTAATTCCAAATAGAATAAAATGTAAAAAATGTATATAAAATTTAAATAATAATAAATTCTAAATAATAATAAAAATTTGAAATAATTTAAATAAAATAAAATAAAATAAAATAAAATAAAATAAAATAAAATAAAATAAAATAAAATAAAATAAAATAAGTTTAGATTTCTTCCCATTCCAACTTGCGCCTGATAATCTGTGACACTTTACTTTGTTTGCATATAAATTACAAAACACCCAATCATTGCTACACACCCCCACCCAAGCTGGAACACGCACTGCAATCCTTTTCTCTTCCTTAAGACAGAATTGACATGAATCTGCAAAGATGTAGAAACTAAATCTTCTTTTGCTTTTGTGTGTTTATTGTTCAAGTCTTAACCCTGTAAACATAAATATGGGCTAAAAAAAATAAATAAATTGAACCTCAACACCCATTGTAACATTATTGACTTAAATATCAAAACACGAATTCTACAGGCTGATTTCTGGGTTCACATCACTTACAACCAGCAGCCTGACCTGTACGCTGCATTGTTTCTGTATTGAATCCCGCTCAGTAGATGATGCTATTTACATATTTATTATACTGACATTCATACAGATTACAATGGCCTGGCATCACTCACAGAGCCATCTTAGCGCCTTTAAAAAAGAGTTATTTCTGGATATCGCCTCCATTCTCATCATTTGTTCTTTTAGACCTCTGCACCTGTTTGAGAAATTACAGGGGGAGGATTTTCTCTTCTGTAATTCAGACCTCAGCAATCTGCCCACTATCTCAATAAGAGGAAAATGTTTTCAGGCTGCAGTGCTTAACAGCCTTGTCATTGTCAAGTCGCTGAAAAATGCTCGCGGTTTGAATTATTTATGTAACTCAACGTATGAAACTCGCAGCTCCGAATACTGCAATCAATCCCACATACCGCATGGGAAAGGTGCTTTATTTGTCAAATTGTAGTTCCTAAATTGGCCTTAAATTGACCTTTAAATTGCATTTAATGATGGTCTATAAAGGAAACACATATTACAGAATGTATAGACATGGGTTTCTTACTTTTGATTGATTTTGGTTGCATCCTTAATCAAATATTATCCGAGTTTCAACAGAACAAATTCCCTGATACAGTTAATAAAATCCTGATTTAAACATTAGATAGCCACAGAGTAGTTTATTTTGAATCGGCCAACTCCTATTCATAAATTTATTAGACGCACGCAAAGCAGCTGCAAATCATTGTAATGGAAGTTTTGCAATGATTCAAAATCAGCACGATTTCCTGCTCTGACCTACACACTCATGATCATCCCTCAAAAAAAAAAGAATAATGAAAAAAAAATGCACTGAGGAAATCATTTTCCGGAGTGTGTATATGAGCTTACGTCGTTACATTCGGTATGTGTCTGTGTGTGCCCACCTGAAGTCCAGCCAGCCAGAGTAATAGAGAAACCCCATCTGGAGGTAACACATGGTCCTGACTGTTCAACCTGTCAGGTTAGTGAATGTGTTCCAGAGAGGTGTGTGTATGTGTGTGTCTGTGTGTGTGTGTGTGTGCGTGTATGTGTGTGTCTGTGTGAATAAAAAGCTCCAAGTGGTCAACCAGGAGGAGCAGCTGAAAGCCTGCACCTGTTATTGCATCCAAGATATGGGGCGAGAGAGAGAAAGAGAGAGAGAGAGGGAGAGACTGCACAAAAATAGGAGTAGAAAGAGAGAACCAACATGGAGGCGGAGGCAGTGCAGGGTTGAAGGGAGGATAGAGAGGAGGTTTTACTGACAGAGACGCTTCACTCGCCCATTTGTGCGCTCGCCTCGGCTTCTGCATTGTGGTTTTTGGGTTTTTTTTTTGCGGATCACAACAACACGATCAAGGCCTAACTTTATCATGGTGGCAGCTTTTGGCTGCGGCTGAAAAGGCTGATCAATTTGGCTTTTCCCTCCGACGCTGCCCCGCCATGCTGCCCATGACTCCGCAAAACATTCAGCTGCTTGGCAGCACACAAGGGGCTGGCGGGCACCAAAAGAAATGGATTGTAGCTTTGCAAAATGAGGATTCTAACCCAATGAAAGAGTTCATTTTCCACCGCCCTTGCACCGTGTCTGCACTGGCACAATGCAATACTGTGACAGACACTCCGACAAAGACGTATCCAAGTCTTCAGCCGACGTTATTGCCCGTCTCTCTTTGTAACGGGCATAAATTCAACCAATTGAGGACGTGAAAGCGAAGGATTAAATAATCACCCCGTTCCCAGATCATGATTTAAACGTAAACGTCTTTTCGCAGCATAACTTATCCCCGCTATTTTTGCGAGTGTGGACTCATTTAAGGATCCAGAGCTCATAAAGCAGGGATGGATGGAGAACGTCCTCCCCATTACTCATATCAGGGCTGTGGCTGACAAAAATAGCCAGGTGGCACCGCCAGTGTAATAGACTTTACAGCCATTAAAATAGGGCTTCTTGTTAAATGTTGCTTGCACATGAAACTGATTCACACTGCAAGGCCCCTGCCAAAGCCACACACACACACACACACACACACACACACACACACACGCACGCACGCACACACGCACACGCGGCAGCACCTGCTACAAACTCCCAAATGAACTCGGTGTTACAAAGCTTCAGGCTCAAAGATTTTCTCTCCAATTCCTATGCTAAAAGGTAATGGAAGTTACACTCACACACACACGAACGCACGCACACACACACACACTATCTGCCCTGTTTTCTGAACATCCCTTTGGGCAGAGTGACAAAATGGAGCTGCTCAGCTGGAATGATTTACCTGTTCAACAGGAGGTTATGGTTCTCAGCGTCACCATTTTTCACACGAAACTGACACCATTTCGCAAAAATTCATATTAAAGGCAGGGCGGCACACACATTAGTCATTTCTACGAGCGGGTCCGTGTGTACGATACATTTTTAAATTGTTCAAATTAAATCTCTTCTATAAATGTACAACGCCGGCCGTGTGCCGTCGTCTACGCTCGTTAATGACGGCGTTTCGGTTGTATTCTGCATTTCTATTTCCACAACGGTCCATCCTACAGGATGACACCACAGATCCCTCATCTCATCCAGCAGTTTCTGAAAGGCTGAGTGCAAATATCAGGCCATAAAGAGAGCAGTGAAAAAAAACGAAGAGGACGAAAATATTAAGGAATAGACATCATCATTATTATTATTGTTGTTGTTATTGTTATTGTTGTTGTTGTTATGGTTATCTTTAATAGAGCAGCATCCATATTGTCCTGCATCTTTCTTATTGTCTAATTTATTGTCTTATTTTCTACATTTTTCCGTCACTGAATACATTTCTGAAACTCTAAAGTCCTCCAAATGTCAACTGTTGTAAAGTAGCATCTTTTGCTCCAACCCCCATCCAGGAGAACCTAAACTTCCTCACATTACGTTTGAGTCCCGTGCTTTGTTAAAACTGTATCGAATAAATAAACAGACGTGTAAAAGAATCAAACATTCCCCAATGCTGCTTCGATGTTTAAAAATCAATCGCTTTCACCCGAGATGTTTCCGGTCCAGTCTGTTTTTGTTTTTTTTTACCTTCTACGCCTCGTTGCGTTATCTTCGGAAAGTCTACAACAACAGCTCACAAACCGTGAAGAAAACATTCCTGATTGGCACTTGCCCGTTTCCCCCGAATGCCTCAGCATCAGCACCGGGCTGATATCGGACTGTTTTCTTGGGCAGTGAACTGTGCTGGACTCCCCTCTGTCTCTCACTGGGCCTCAACCCCTCCACTTAACCTTTGTCTGCTGCTCTGGTTTATGACCACTGGGAAAACTAAATTGTCTCTCCTTCACACTTGCAGTAACAACACAAATAGGTAGTGGAGATGTTTGCCAGCTTTCGCCCCGGCCGGGCTCTCTCCGACAGGAAAGGATGGGGAGGCGGGGAGATAGAGAGATCTGGGCACGCCGTTTGGTGTCACAGACCACGTCTTTTAGTGGGAGGCCAGTTGGACTCGCCTTGGTGACTTGGCAGCGGCTGATTTGTTACATGATTTGCCCACCACGGCCCCAAACAGAGCCTCATTTAAATTCATATTTTTTTTCCATTTCCTGTTTGAAGTCTAATTTGCAAAGTGTTTTCAGCCTCTGGAGTTTTTGACTATCTGGTACTGATGTTGCGTCTTTAAAGGATACATGTTGGAATGATTGCCGTGGACTCGTACGTACAGTTGGAGAGATGTTTTTTTGTTTTTTTTTCCACGGAGGCATGAATCCAACCTCTCCTTGTCTTTATTTTACACCATCTGTTCATTCTTAATTTGTGAAGTTTGTTTTGTTTAATTGCTCGTACGGAATTCTGACAATCCCAGATTTGGCACTCAGATTATTCACATTAATTCAAGATCCTGTTTCGCAACATTTTAACGATGAATGCCAGCTCACGACCAAAAACATACAAAAATAAAACAAAAAAACAAACAGTTTTGAGTATTTTTTATCATTTGTCATCAGTTGCACTATCTCTCGCTCACACACACACACACACACACACACACACACACTCACACACAACGCCAAACTCTTTTCAACCTCCAATGTCCTTTATATGAGGTCTGACATTTGTTCCCATGGCAACACTATCAATAGGGGACTGACCAGGGTCAGCCTGTCTCTGTCTCGCTCACACTTTTTTTTTTTTTTTTTTTTTTTTGTACCTGCTCATCCCTGAACAATGTTTCATGGTTGTCCATTTTTTCAGCCTGCTCTCTTTTATCCTGTCGGCTTAGCGAGCCAAACATGCAGATGAATAATAAACGATAAGAACGCGCGCAAAAAGTAATAAGATACACATACGCACAGACAATAAAACATTTTGAGCCAACGACGTTAAACAAAGTTTCAATTGGATGCGGACATTAAAGCCGTGTGCCATGACTTCATTAAACATCAAGGGAAGTAATGAACAAAGAAAAATCTGAAATTTGCTCAACTGGAACTGGGACTTATGGAAACAAGTTAATGGAGATGGGCATAATTATGAAATTAATGCAGCTTCATAATAGGTCTCTGCTGTTGGACAATACGCAGCTCATCAGCTATAGTCTGTTAATTAAAAAATATGAATTGGATCCACCGCTCTGTTTTCTCTGCATAATTGTGTTGTTGCTCTTTCAATGAAAAATTCAAAATTCCAATTACACCGAGATAAGATAGAGACGATACACCCTTTTCCAGCACAATGTGCACAAGTTCATGAGCAGTCACCGCTACTGTATCCACAACACAAACGCCCGATTAAGCGGACTTCTATACAATCAGATGGCAAACAGGAAGTTCAGTTAATCAATTTCCATTCAGAGATGAACTGGAAAATCCACCTTTGTCCTCTGAGAAGAGGAGGGAACGTCCCGGGGTTCCATTCAAAGCGATCTGACTATAACAGAACAGGAACGGATATGATGCACCCCTCTTATCTCACAACACTTTCACAGTGTGTGATGGTACAGAAACGCCATTTACTCTCACTTCCATGATAGACAGACAGACAGACAGACAGACAGACAGACAGACAGACAGATAGATAGATAGATACTTTCATCCGATAAGATGAGGATGAGCCAGATGCTTAATGATTCCAAACGCTCATCTTGTGGGATTTTTAAACATTAAAGTTAGATTCCTTTTATTGCTTATACATTTTTCATCCCTCGCCACTACTCCACTTCAGCTCTATCAGTAACTGAATATAAATAGTAGGGTAATGGGAGTGTTGCTAAGTTACCTTTCTTACGCTGATCACTGTGGTTACTCCTCTCCAAACCAAAGTCCCAAATAAACAGCGGAAAACGGCATTAATTTGTGTTTCCGAGCACACGGCTTCAAATGTTTAGAAAAATGGAAAACAGAGCGCCAAAAATCCGTGGCGATGCCCGGGCTCATTTGTCTTACACGCGTGCAGGAGACTCGGCTTGACAAAATATGCGTCTAATTTCAAAGAAGCGTGTTAATGAATGAATTCAAAGGTCTCGTCACCACCTAAGGAAACAGTCAACACACGCTGTCTGTGCCAGCATCCCGTTTTGATTATCTATCACTGTGTAACTGTGTCATCCCCAGAGGAGTTTAATGATCCGCGCGTCCACAATATTCCGCACGCAAACACAGACGAGCGTGTACACATTAACCCGTCCAGAGACAGCAGATCATCGATCGCTGTCAGATCCGTCTATGGACTGGAAACAAGCCTCCCAGCAACGCACAAATGAGGACACTGACGGTTTGGAACCGCGCACACAGCGAGGGCCGGCGACCGCACATTCACCCGACCGTCCCCCACGTTTTACCACACTTAACACACATTCGCTCGCCCCCCAAAAGAGAGCGCGCTCAAACGCAGACTGACCGAACTGGGAGCTGCGAACAAGGAAGTCTTGTGTGAGGGTTTGTGTTGTGTTTTGTTTTGGGTTTTTTTTTAATTATGTCTGGCGTCGGACATTTCTGAATGAATCACCAAGACCAGAGGGAGGGAGAGAGAGGGGGAGAGAGAGAGAGAGAGGCGTGAACTGTCTGAATCTTTCAACTCCCCAAGTCTGCTGAGCTGCACAAGAGCCATGGTGATCAGACAAGCAGACAAAAGACATAAAATATGAACACACAAACAGTGCATAAAGCACTCCGGCTCAGCCAAAGCGGCACTAAACAACTTTAGCTGTCTGTTGTCTGGACGAGGCATCCGGGGTTTGGACGGTAGAGCGACGAGCCTGTCTGCCGAGACTGAAGCGGCGAGAAAGAACGTGCTAAAGGAGCGGAGGGAGGAACAAAAAAGCTACGGAGACAAAGAGAACAAGTGTGAGAGAGAAAGAGCGAGGGCAGATGCTGTCTCTGTGACTAACGCCGGTCCGAACCGGAGGCCAAACGGCACAAACACACGGGAGGGGGAACACGCTTCTTCCTGTTTCGGCCGTGTGTACAGGTGGACGGAACAAGAGCGTTGGACACCCATGCTAACATACTGGCTGATGATACCCCAGACTCTTATCCTGACCGCCGACGGTGAACACGAGGAGCAGTTCAACTCCGTTAGCGCTCCACTTAGGCCAACATCTGTCGCTGCAACCAAAAGCAAATCAAATGCAGCTAATGCGCCCCTTTAGGAAGCTAAGGCTGTTTAACCCACAGGTGATTTGAACAGAGAGAGAGAGAGAGAGAGAGAGGTTGTTCAAACACTGACACACACACACACACACACACACACCATACAGACATTACCTCTCCCCCACAGTGTGCTTCTTTATACCTGAGTGCACCTTTGTGTGTTGAAAACTGCAGCTGGGCTGAAAATAATAACCTTTGACTCATACTTAAGTGTAACTGGGAAGGGACAAAGTTGGACAGAAGACAAATCCTTCAGACTGTACAAATAACAGTACTAGTACTACTACCACTACTACTACGAATACTACTAATGGTAATGCCAGTTTTCTAAATATGTATTTGACTGAAGTGTTAAAGGGTATTTATAGCTAAGGGCCATTGTTGTAATAAAACAAAGTAAAAAATACTAAAAATAAGAAATGAAATAAAATAAAATAAAATAAAATAAAATAAAAATAAAATAAAATAAAATAAAATAAAATAAAATAAAATAAAATAAAATAAAATAAAATAAAATAAAATAAAATCTGT
>OMNV01018139.1:4150-21517 GCA_900303265.1 Brotula barbata
TTGTCTGTCCGTCCGTCCCTCTGTCTATCTGGTGACTAATGTGATTTAAAAAAAAATTATAATAGCTTCAAAGTCTCTAAAATAAATAAAAATAAAAATAAAAATGAAAATAAAAATAAAAATAAAAATAAAAATAAAATAAAATAAAATAAAATAAAATAAAATAAAATAAAGTGTAAAGAACGCCAAAACTTCTAATTAATCCCTATTCAAAAGTTTAAAATTAATTTGTAATTCATTCACAAAAGAATTTCCCTCTTGGAGATGAAAAAAGTATCTATCTATCTATCTATCTATCTATCTATCTATCTATCTATCTATCTATCTATCAGTGAAGTTGCTTATACTCTGTGCGTTACAATTCACGTTTAAATATTCATATTTCAATATTTTTAGCATGTAGGCAGATGAGGCTTTAATGTCCTTACATGTCGAATGTCACTTTATTTAATTCATTATACAAAGTTTACAAACCTGCAGCAGGTGTTTACATTGGTATAATACTTATTTAGTATAAAAATAGGTACTTATGAAATGTATTTCTCACTTGTTGCCGATGATTAATGTCACTGTTTGTGAACCGCTGTCACATGACCTGAAGGTAGAGGGGCGTGGCCTCGCCGTGGGTGTGGGAGGAAGAGGTTGCAGGTGCGTTGGCTTTTTCTGACCGCTACCGAACAGGAAGGGAAGTCACAGTTGTTGCCTGGCTCTAAATTTAGCGACAAAAATACTTTTTATTTGGTTTAAACCTTACTTTTACTGTTTACTACCCGTACGCTCGCTGGTGGGAACAACTTTACGATTTCCCGGGCTCCGTTGGGATTTAACGTGGAATTCGAGGATTTGGGAAGATGAATTCCACCAGATACGAATATGGTGTAAGTATTCACAAAGCATTTTTTTTTTACTTTGCAGGCGTCTCATTGTCAGAAGACAAGCAGGGCATATTTGTGTGACTTAAAAGGAAACCAGATATTTTTTACAACACACAAACTTTTGTGTTTCTGTGTGTGTTTGTGTTCGTGTTCGTTTCTTGAATCAACATGTCTGTCATTCAGTCTTTTGACATATTGTAGTGTTGAATTAAACATATTCAGTTTAATTCAACACAAGTGCAACCATATATTTGAGTGAAAATTTCCAAAATAACAAATATTTACAGTATATCTGAATGGTTTCCGTAGAAGTCTGTGTAAAACGACACCCAACACACACTGGTGGAAGAGTATTTTAAATAAAATGAAAAAAATCCCTCAAAAGGGTTACTAAAATGGATTTTGTTATTTCTGTAAGCAGCACTTCTCTAGATATTAATGTGCTACTCGTGAAAATGTCCATTACGTGGATTGAAAATCCTTTAGCTAACCACAAACTGGTTTGCCTTTAAGTGTACACAATTACCAATTCATTTACCAGTGCTTATGCTAATTGGACGGAGTCGTTTTACCCAAATGTGTATTTTTGCAGTTAGAATTTAGCAGCAGATTCAATGTGATCGGTTCAATTGTGATTCATTGACTTGATAGCATCACAAGAACAGAATAAATTCTCTCCGGTGTTTAATTTTGGCTCTCTTGGCATGCACCAGGTTTGCTTACAATCCTTGAATTCCACAAAAGGAAACACATAGTTATGAGTGAAAAGGGCAAAGGAAGTTTTCTTTAATGCTATTTGTTGACATCCATATTTTCCTCAAAGGAGACACTGGATAGAATTAGACAGCGTAAGGAATAACAGAACAAGTAAACTGAAGTCGGAAACGCCTATAATTAAATAATTCAAATAAATTAAGTACGTTTTGGAAAATGTCATGGTTCATCTATTTTCCATCTCCTCTCACTCGTCAGCGTTTAGATTAATGTTTTGATACACAAAATCATAATGTGAAGCTGTAGCTGTAGACTATTGATTATTTTGATAATGGTTTATTCTACTGATTATTTTCACTCAAGTAGTATACTACTTTTTATCATTATTTTTGTTCTTGTTGTTTTTGTTTTATTGTTACTACTGGATGACTTGAATTTCCTTCAGGATTAATGAAGTATCTATCCATCGATGTATCTATCAATCGATCGATCTATCTCTAGTCAACATTTAAATATGTATATTGTATACTATGTGTAGGTGTCAAGCAAGAGAAGAAGTTAAAAAAGCAAATTCCCAACATAGTATAACTCCAATTAGAAACAATCATGATTTGGCCAATTTGATATGGACAAGTTAAAAATATCCATTCCAGTTCAGAGTTTTTCTATGAGAAATGATTGCAATTGAACTATGTTTTGGGGTGCTTTCCAGTTGCTAAATAAAATCTCTCAAAAATGTCTTGTCTGATTCAAAAGGAAGCATTTATTGCTTTGCGCACCGGGAAACGCACAGCATGAGAGCCGGAGTTTCTGAGCAAGAATCAGGCATGAATCAGGCATGAATCAGTAGATAATCACTTTGGTTATTTGATACTAAAGATAACGATCTATTTGTACAAATTTGCCAATCTGACTAAGTAATTTGTCAGCATGGGGTTTAACCTGCCACCACCAACAACTGGGCTGGACAGTGGGAACAAATTGATGAATAATCAGCATTTTTCAAAATCAAGAAGTCCATTTATAAACAGTCAACTTTTGACAGGCATAATATTATTGTTGCTTTATTGTTATTATTAAGATCCTGGTGATTATTATTATTACTACCACTCTTCCATGGAATGAAATTACCATTATTTAAACAGGACAAATAACAAATTACACATGAACTGTGCAGAGCACGATGAGACACAGGCTGCCCACCCAAACTTTGTCAATGAGGAAGCTTCAAGCTACACATTAATCTACAATGAGAGATGAGACGTTGGATTCCCTGGTTCTGTGCTGTAGGACATTCATGTTCTAAAGTACCAATTGCGCCAAAGTTGTGTAATCATTTATTTATTTGTGAATTAAGGTTGTGGGTTTGTCAGCACGGGGTATTTAACAGTTGAAACACGGCATTCACAATTTATCTTTTTATCTCAATATCACGCTTTATATTGGTCATTACCCACAAAATACGAAATGAACGCAAACACATCTTTCATTTATAATTGTTTCAGTAGTCTTGATTCCGTAAAAATCTGTTGCTTACATGGCACTTTGTTCGAGAGCCAGATTTTATATTAAGGCAGCACTTAAGCTGTTTTAAAATCACAATAAACCATGGCCACTTGTGACTTGTGTTTAACTGCTAAAAGCCTTTTCTGCGCAACCTGTCAATTATGTGTATGTGAATATGTGTAATGTGTGTGAAAATGCCTAACAGTCCCATGTGTAGCCTATAAATTCTTGCCTAGGTCTGGTAACTCCAACAGCGCACAACCCCATGAAAAGCCAGCAGAGGCTGTGAACAGAAAATCGTGACGGTCGGCCAAAGGTGACTCCCGCTGGCAAACAAATTTATTAGTTACAAAGCTTTGGGCAGCACCACTCTGATTCACCTGCTTTTCTAAAACCTTTCCTTTTATTTGGCAGCTTCACGAGAGCTACATAACCTTGGGGAAATACACACTGTTGTGTACCTCATCAGAGTTACACAATAGTGTAACTCTTCCATTTGTAGCTACGAGGCTACAAATGGAAGAGTTAATGCAAAAAGTTTTGTTTTTAATCTTCTTTTAATGTGACATTTAACTATTGAGTTGTCCCTCCGAGATTACAGAGGGTGTGCTTAAAAGCTTGAGATGTATTTTTACACCAGGTATGCGTCACCAGGCAGGTTCTCACTTGCCTTGGTAGGATAAGGCAGCAAAAAAAAAAAAAAAATGCTGCAGCTGCACTCAATTAATTTTGTTTTTTTTAAATTTTTAAATGATTGAAAGTAATCATAGAGGCTGATGTCATTTACAGGACCTTGTTTAAGTGGAATTGTGAGTTGTGTAGTACATTAGCATCAGTATCAGTGGATCTAGATCCAGTCAGTACTATGAATGCCCCAGCAAATGATCTTATTGTGTATGACACGATTTATACAGGTAGGTCAGAACTGTCATATTTGTCACACGATCATTATAAAAGCAAATTTGTCTCTTCTTTAAATTCATTGGGAGTTGCACAGTAAGCAGCTTTTGTATCTTATCTTAACCAAAGTAACACCACTTTTATGGCTTAAATTTAGTTTCTACTGCATTTTATTGACTCTTTATTAGTCTAGGTCTGATGTACACTGATGCATGAAATGACTCACTAACAGCCAGGCAGAACATAACCCACGTTAGTTTTGAATTATTAATATATTGTATCTTTCTGTGAGTAAGTAATCCATCCAAAACCCACTTACCTAACGTTGCAAAGTTTGATTTTAAATCAGTTTAAACAGCATTTTGTTCATTGTGTTAGCGTGTGACTACTTACGGACAATAAAAGCGGTCATTCATCACAAATTAATAATCTGGTGTGGCTTTCGTATGACTGAAGTGATTGGTTGAAGTTGCTGATAATTCCTCTGCCAGGGCCAAGCTTTTCTTTTCCATCTCATATTATATTCAGCCTCCACTTTAACAGAAGTCGTGTGGACATAACAGCAGAAGAAATGAATGCTGCACTAAACCAACGTCTGTTATTGACTCCGCTGGGAAATACATTTAAAAAGACATTTGCAAAAACTAGGACAAGATTGATCTGTAAACAATGTTAAACTGGGGTAACAATTCTCAATCTTGCACAGGCCTCAACCTTTAAGGTATCCGTTTGCATCCCATGGCACAGAATTTGCATCCAATCAAACGATCAGAGTGAATATATGGAGCACTATGAGGGCTTTAAAGGGCCGCTAGAAACTTGGCTTGGGGCTGAGCGGTGAGGAAAACACGGTGAAGGATAATTTTATATCGACTGAATTGTTTGTTGTATTCAGCCTGAGCTGCACGGGTTGATTGCTGGCATGAATACGGCCTCTGCTGCTCGTGCCTCGGCACCAAGCACACCGCTGTCTGGACTGACAGCAAGCCCGGATGCAGGTATGAAATTGCTGGGCTTTGCTGATGTTGAGACGACAGCTAGCAGAGCTATAACTCTTAGGCAGCGGCACTGTGTACTTTTGCCAATAACGTCCCGCTCCTTGTCAGTGATCTAGTCAGCAGGACTACGCCAGCATAATGAGGTCGGCTGTTGAGTCCTACAGCACTGAGCTCCCACCTCTTGACACTTTCTACTGCAGTTGTCTGTTATAGGGTGCCAGGCCAGCTGAGACAAACAAGCCACTGTTCATCGTCAGGCCCAACAAATGCAGGTAGCGTTATGATGTTCTGAGCGGAGAAGTTACCTCCAGCTTGGCAGACTTCAGTGGAGTAAGGGAGAAGGTCTTTGCCCAATGTGATGGCTTTTCCACCCATGCAGCATTGTGCTTATACTTGCTTTCCCACGGAAAAACATTTCTGTGTAGTGTAGACCAAGGCCAAGATTGGTATAAGCTTTTGCTTGTCACTGTGCTCTTTTTTGGAGCCACACCTCACAGCAATGTGAGCTTGTTTCTCACCCGTCCAACCGGTTAGATCACACACTGTATTCTGTAGGTCCTACAAGGCAACTGACTGCAGAAGTATCATCAGCTTCCCATGCAAACATGAGGCCTCTTTGCAGGCCTTAGTTTTTTTGATTGCCTCACTTTGATGCAAAATGATTACTACCATGGCCATGGTCTCTCTTGAAAAAGAGGTCTCTGATTTAAATGAGACTTCCTGGTTAAACAATGGTAATAACAAATCATAACATCGGTTCAGCGTTAACAAACAAAGCTCATTTTTTGGCATTTATGCTTTATTGTGACGGGTACAGTAGAGAGATAGCCTTAAAGGACAGGGCAGAGGGAGGGGATGACATGCAGCAAAGGGCACGGGTCGGAATCAAACCTGAGCCACTGCAGTTTATTGTATGCGTTCAACCAGGTGAGTTATCGGGGCCAGAAAGAAAGTTTTTAATACTATGGTGCAGCCTATGCTCCTTTCTATTTTATGGTGGCATATAGAGGCACTATTTAAAAAATGCTCGCTCAAAAAATGGGATACCGAACCTTTCAGGGAGTGACGAATGGGATATGATAAAGAGCATGTAATGGTTTTATTAGGCTGTGATCAGGGTGACTGATAGAGAGGGACCCTGGAGCGCTTGCTGACCTCATCTCTAATGATTCCCCTCGTTCTGGCCCATGATTGCTGTTAGATATTCCAATTAGGCGGCATGTGTGGAAGCCAGAACTGGGTAAGAATAGGCCTTAATTGCCATGAGTTATCATCTAGACTCATGTAATTGAGCCCCCATCTTAAGGGGCAGCACATCTGACAAATTGATTTAATACCAAAGTGATTCTCCATCCCTAATGGCTCCGGGGCTGCTCCATTGATGGGCCACAGGCATTGAATTCATTGTGTGTTGATTACTAACCAACCTGAACTCTTTCTCTCCGTCCGCCTACTTGAGAAAGCTTAGCAACGCATCAGCATTCAGCGCCGTTAGAGATATACACGAAAGCCCTTGGTGCCCTTTACAGTCTCTGTTTACAGCTTATCTTGATTTGTCATGCAAAGTGTACAGACTGCGTACATGAAGGCATGAGTGTGGAAGCTCCTTCAGGTCACACCAAACAAGTTTTACCAGTTTCACCAACAAATTGAAGGTGCTTGTATGAGCTTGTCATTTGTGGCGGTTACTACGCTGAAAATATTTTTGTATTGCACTGCAGTTCAGAAATCATTACCCCCATTACCGCACATTTGTTTCATTTCCCTTGTCTGTACGATGTATTTTACCATAAAAGCAGTCATCAGTTCCACCAGTACAAACTTTTCCAACTTGCACACATTGATGCTTATGACTTTCTCTTTGTAGCCTCTCCAAGGCAACAGATCAAGCATATTTTCCTCCAGTAAAATTTTTAACCAGCCTAGATATGTCAAAAATCTCAGCAGAGTTCATCTGTGGTTTAAGTAAATGAGGCAGCAACCGCTTTGGGCCATTTCCCCGAAGCTCTCAAGTCATTTTAATCCAGTGTACATTTTTATAATCCAGTGTACTTGTTTATTTATTTATTTAATTTATTTATTTATTTAATATGAGGAAAAGGGTTGCTCCATTATGGACTCACTCGATTGATTTTGCTAGTGTTTTTGTAACCACTGCATAAATGTGCTTGCCTTGACCTCATGTTTTGTCCAACTGTACAGTTGTACAGGGTGATCAGTGAGTATCATCGTAGTTTGATATCATATTCATAAAGTATCATCACTAAATCGTCAAGGATGAATTAATGTGGTATTGAGAGAAGATGAGTTGGTGGGATTGTTAAGATGTGCATTGTACATTTTATAGTCTTTATTCTTGTATACCAGACAAAGTCTCTTGAGCAAGTAAAGTGTAGAAATTCCTCCTGGAATATACAAAATTGCTGCCTCTGACCGTTTAATAATCACATGTTTTCATTGCACTTATTTTGATTAATGTACTTGCTGTGTGTTTCCCTTTTTTTCCTTTATTAGGGGCGCAGTGGTCCTCATGAGCAGGTCGAATTCTTACCCAACAAAGGAAAGAGATCGTCAAAGCCGAAGATTGGAATTATCATTGGTGTTCTTGCAGCAGTTCTGCTTCTGGCAGCTGTAGGAGCATTCCTCATTTGGTGGTTTGCCTGTGAGTACAATCTAAAAGGCTCCTCTATTTATACTTTTACATCTGATTATTGCAGTGATCTGGAATGTGTGCTGAAGTGGGCATAGAAAATCCTGTCTTCTTATGCTCTCTTATGTCTGATGAGATGTTAGATATTATGCAGGCAAATTTGTGCAGAAATTAAGGTCCTTCAGTCAATTTCATGAGAAATTACTATTCACATTGCTCAAAAATGGATCATTTACGCTGCAAAGGCATATTTCTCTTATAAACAAGTGTAGCTTGTTGTAGTTTTATTCAAAGTCCTCCTGCTTTTTATCAAACATTTTACTGTCCTGTGCTTTTCTTCTACAAGTCAAGGGAGCCAGAGAAGGGCCCACCTTTAGTAAGCATCTTGGACCAGAAATGCGTGTATTCAGTGGGCATATGAAGCTGTCGGACGTCCTATATAAAGACGAGCTGGAGAACTCCGCCAGTACGGACTACAAGATGCTGGCAGATGACCTGCAGTCAATGGTGAGTCTGAGACACCCAAAAAACTTTTGTCAAAATTAACAATAAACCTCATAGATTCGAGAGAGGAAAAATGATAAAATATCTCCTTTGAGGAAAGTGTTACAATCAAATCCTTACTCTCACTTAGTTATGTAAGTTGTTGTGGAAATTATTTTAAATGTCCCTTACAGTGCACAGAAACTGCTAGAGGCAATTTTGCGTGGGTGGAGTAAAATGGTGCACACTCCCTTACTAACTTTCAACATCTCCTATTACTGAAGTGACAGTGAAGGCGTTTGTAGCAACACTTAGGATTTAGGATTTATAACAAAAAAACCCCTCCCTTTTAAACCCCAGCACCAGTCCACCACGTCTCAGACAATAGCTGCAGGAGTGAGGCGTATTTGATGCCTGGTGAGGAGAAAGCTTTCTATTGTCCTAAATTTCCACTCTTGCACGTCATTAATGCACTTGCTAGATCAAATTTCATTAGATTTCCGATTATGTGTTATGTACATGTGGCAGATGACTACAAATATAGTACTGTGGTTTAAAGCTGTACCCCTTCAAAGACAGTCATCAATTTGAACCACAGCACTAGCACCATCTGTCTGTGGAGTCATTGAAAATATTGAGTTTTGTTTTGTCTTTTTCTCCAAGACAGAAGAAGGTACACGTTTCAGGTCACCGACTAACTTTACAAATGGCCATGTTGTGATAATCAACCAATTTGTTCTGTGAGAACGTCTCCACCGCATCATTCTCTCTGCTTTTATCACTGATAAAACAAATGAAACCTATTTATCCTCTGGAGCTGGTTCACTCCCCCCTTTGGTCTTAGTGGGCACGACAGCAGTATGAGGCTCTGAATTTCTGCTAAACCTCCTGCATAGAGTTCTCACTATAACGTTTACGGTTTCCTTAAGTGCTTAATTTTTTTCTGTAACGTCATAATGCATACTGCAGCAGACTTTCTCACTACTGTGTGCTTTGTTACGCTGTTTATGATGTTAGGTTTATTTGTCTTTGACATTGGACACTTGCAGTTATGTCTTATTTCTGTCCATTGAAAATTGTCTTCACAGTTGGAGAATAGTTACAAGACGGATCCATTCCTCGAAAAATACTACAGTAAATCCAGGGTCACTGCTTTCAGGTATTTTTGGCTTTCATAGGTAATAAATCCAGATAGGAAAACTTAATGTTCTACCCAACCAATGCCAGTGGTTTTGTGAAATAATCAAGTTTCTTATTGAGTGTGATCTTTTTATGCGTTCTCTTCCCTCCTGCCACCGCCCTCCCTCTGTCACTCATTATCGTGTGTCTCAGTGAGGGTGTTATAGCCTATCACTGGACCAAGTTTGATATTCCAGAAGATGACGTGGACCTCCTGCCTGAGTTCTCAGATGAGCGTGCATTAGATGCGCTGCAAAGCCTCAAGGGGCAGCAGGGCCAGCGGAGCAGCCAGAATTTCAAGATCACAGAAGTGACTGCCTCACGTGAGTACCATCCGAGGTGTAGATGGAGTGATACCGAAGGGCGAAAACATGAGGACATTTGGATGTTTTCTATGTCTGTGACATTTAACAATCAGCAAAGATGGAGCACTGTGAACACAGATCTATCCCCTATAATGTGTGTGTGTGTGTGTGTGTATGTGTGTGTAAGCATTCTGTATTACAGTAGTTTGGTATTAGTTGTGCTGATAAGATTATAACAGATAAGCCAGACCTTACTGCTTGTGCTGCATCTGAGATTGCACTTTTTATGCTGTTTGGATCCTTTAATGATATTAGCTGGGCCCTGGCCTGGCTCAAGACAGCCATTTTTCTTACTTCTGTCTCCTCAGCATTCACATTGCATTTGTCCACATGCTGGCCACCAGCCAAGAGCTGGCCCTGTGAGTCAGTGGTTTTTTGGTCCTCTTTAAAATGATTTCTGTGAGAATGATTTGATGTTGCTGTCCCAGATAGTTAGACAGAGATGTATGAGTTGCTGCTGTAGGGCAAGGTGAGATGGAGCAGAAACAGCTACACACCATCACCAGTTCCCTTAACCGCAGGGAAATGGAACAGAAAAAGTGCAACCCAAATATTTTGGGCTCATACATCAAATTCTTTCAGCGGCCCAACTTTGGTGAACTATTCTTACCTTTTCCCCTGCTCTGTCTCCCTCTGTCTCTGTCTTCAGTCACGGACCCTCGCATGGCCAGGGACCCCAGAGCCAGTGAGTACAAAGTGTCCTATTTCAATCAGTGGTAGCTGTAATTTTCCAGATGGGTAAATGCTCACCCTCCTGCCAGTCTTTAACGAATGACTAGCCTGCTCCGTACTGTACATATGCTGCTCTAGTCAGAAAGAACCGCGTATCAGACGGGTGCTCGCCGGTCTGTATGCCCTACAGATTTCTTTCACCCTGTGCTGCTGATCTATAGCCCAGTGATGATTGGACTACCTTACGTTGGATTAGAATGTTATGTAATGTAGACTTCAAAATGAGACATTCGTATGGCCATACATTGATAAATCTATACAAACATCTATTCATCTATCTAGGATGAAGAATGAAAACATTCCTGATTACATTCTGTACAAATTTATTTTAGTTGACAGCTAAATTTACAAGATAAAACTGCAGAAACGACTTATGGAAAATAACAAATATACATATATTTTTTTGAGTCATATGTCTTTAGATATGGTTATACTGTATGTCTGTATGCAATGTGACCAATCCTGTTATCCCCAGAGGAGTGTTTCTACCACCTGGAGGCTGGAGCGCAAGTAAAAACCTTCCAGTCCCCGGGGTTCCCCAAAAAGTACCCCCCCAAATCCCGGTGCCAATGGCAAATCCGAGCTCCAAAGAACACTGCCATTTCTGTCCGATTCCCTTTCTTCCACATCGAGGATGACTGCACCAATGACTTTGTCTCCATCTATGACTCCTTGAGTCCAGATGAATCTCAGGCTATCACAGAGTAAGTCATAGAACTGAGTCTGTGACAAAGCGGATATAAAAAGATATCAAGAGAGTGGGTTGTACTGTGTAATATTTAAGACATATGCTTGACTGGTTTTACCAGTCAGCCTTTTTTTTGACATCAGCCTTTTGTTGAGGTTTGATGTCTCTTTTAATGTTTGTGTCCTGTACTCATAACATGTGAAGCACTTTGTGGCACTTGCTCTTCAAAGCTGTTGTACAAATATACTTTACCTCACCTTAAATTTAATGACTATATGTGTGCAGTGCAGTATTCTATTTACCTCCATATTAATTTCAAGAGAAGTAGCAGATTGTGTCACTTTGTTTTCTTTATCATTTTGCCACACAAAGAACATTGTCATTTAAGGTTTGCATGATAGAGCTCAGTCAACATTTGTCTCATTTATTTAGTCTTGATGATCAAAGAGACAGGAAAAAGGGGTGCTGAATGTTTCCCAGAGAACAACCACTAACAATCACTTTGTATTTCACTGAAACGTTGCAGAAGGATTTGTTTTTATGTGGGTGGAAAACATTTTCCATTTCCTTCTTTTCACTGCATTTATGATTACAACTTTTTTGGCTCTGAAGGTTTTACCACTGCATGTCCCATTTTATTGTTAACAGAGACCTTAGTGAGATTGAGTTGGCTCAAAAATTCCAATTTTGCAATCTGTGAAGGGAGCCAAACTACATTCTGCTACAACACTGTGTGTAATTGTGCATTGTCTACAGGGGAGGGGAGTTTCAATTGTGAAACTACAGGCTCCTGAATGCAACATCAGTTGTAGCTGCAGGCAATTGCAAACTCAGAAACCTTTGCCAAACAAATATGTATTACCTGGTGATGCACAAAGTTTTCATAATGCTATTGAGCAATCAGCTTTATCCAAGGTGACATAGGGTTTATGAGAACCATAATATAATGCTCTATAATGACATTATTCTACTGGAGGCGTATTGCTGCACTTGCAGCGTCATTCACACCTCCATGGCTCCACCGCCAGCAGTGCTGGAACTTTTTGCTAATGTATCTAATGTTTGACTTTAAAACACCACCTAAGCAGTTTCTGCCCGGTACTGGCACATCTCTCCTTATTTATATCTTTCTGTTCATCTCTGTGTTTATCTATTGATTTATTTTTTCTCAAAGCTTTTTAAACTAGCTGTCAGCAATGATATTTTAGTGCTTCTGATGAAAAAGAATTACAGCTGTGTTTGAGTTGCCTAAATATTACACGAGCTGAATTCCTTTTTGTAAATGGATCAGACTTTCGGCTTGAGCTTTGTTGGTTTTTACTACAAACTGTAATTGATCATGCACACTCACATACACACTCAGAATTCCATAATGATGCCTATACTTTTTTGTTTGGTCTTTTTTGCTTTCCCAAAGAAAGTGCGGTCAGAGGCCACCCACCAACCCTCTGCAGGTGGTGTCATCTGGCAACATCATGCTGATCAACCTGATCACTGACAGTGAAATCCAGAGGCCTGGATTCAGCGCTGAATATAAGACCATCGCCAGAACTACAGGTCCCATTACAATAAAAAACACTTCATACTTGAACATAAGTAGTGGTTTATGTTTGTGAAAATGATTTTTTTTTTTTTTTTATTAGCCCAAACATGTGGAGGCGTCCTCTCAGACAGCAAAGGAGTATTCACCACCCCTCATCACCCCAGCTTCTATCCTCCTGCCCTGGACTGCAGATGGACCATCAAGGTTGGCTACACTGCTCCTCTCTCTCATCCCCCTCCTCTACCTCAGCACCCCACACACCTCCTCTTTCACCATCCTTAGCCTACCATGAGAGGAATGCTGAGGCAGCACTGTAGAAGCCAAGCTGTTCAGTACCTCTTCTGTCTTCATCTGTCAGACTGCTGTTGCTGCCGCAACCATAGCGCAGTGTTTTCTGTGTTAGTTTTGGTAGCTGGTGTGCTGCGCGTGTGTGTGCAGACGCGTGCATGTGTGCACCCACGGCTTGTTGCTTGTGTTATGGCGTATGTTTGCATGCATTTGTGTATATATACATGTCTCTGTATGTGTGTAGTGGCACAAAATGTATGTTAAAGATCAACCTATATGTCTCCATGTATAACATTAGGTTCCTAAAGGTCAGCATGTACGGCTGAAGTTCAGCATGTTTCGAATGAAGGAACCGGGCGTGGATGTCAATGTGTGTCACAAAGACTATGTGGAGGTCATGGACAACAAGTAAGACTTGAATCCATATAACTGTCATGCTTTGTGTGTTGTATGTCTTTGGCTAAATGTATATTAAACATTGGTTGTGTGCCCCAGGTATTGTGGGGAGATGTCTTCTTTGGCTCTCATCAGTGAGAGGAACACCCTGGATGTGATTTTTCACTCGGATGAGTCTTTCACTGATAAAGGCTTCAGTGCCGAATACAGCGCCTATGATCCTGCCAACCGTGAGTTTAGACCGTTGCACCCAAATGACATTCTTGTGATGTGTGAATTTTTGCAATGTGACACTGACAATCAATGGTTGCCATTACAGGGTGGTACAGGAGGAGTAACCATTTAGTATGGGCGACTAAAGACGGTGGCTTACTGACAGTCAGTAAGCCACTATTAAGTGATGGAGCCACCTTTTAGTGATAACGGCTTAGAAACTGACAGTGACACTTCACAGCTCAGCGAATCACCAGGGAGCCTGTTTGCATTTCATTTACCACTGTCAGTCAGGAGCACTCCGCCCTTAATGTTCTCTCTTCATTTGACCAAAGTGGACTTCTTATTACTTTGATCAGTAGCAAAAAAATACATTATGTGACTGTACAGTACACAGTAGTCCTTTCTATGTTCTCACATGCCTCCTTCTTTTGTCTTTTTCACGAACAGCATGTCCCAATCAGTTTGCCTGTAACTCTGGTATTTGCATCTCGAAAGATCTGAAGTGTGATGGCTGGAATGATTGTGGTGATATGAGCGACGAAATGAAGTGCAGTAAGTTTTGGTCTTTCCACTTTTCCTTTCTTATCCTCACCTCTAGGTATCCCTCTGTCATTTTTCTGTGGCCCTCTGCAATAAACCCAGTGATAAGTGTAATGTCTGTTCTGCCAGAGTGCGAGAAGGACCAGTTTGCATGTGGCAATGGCCTCTGCAAGCCTAGATACTGGGTGTGCGATCGTGTCAACGACTGTGGAGATGATAGTGATGAGAAACAATGCAGTAAGTATTTCTGTCTCTCTTTAGGGGATACAACCGCTATCTAATGTCATGCTAATTGTACCAACATTAAAGGCACATCACTGCTAATGCCGTGGTCACTGACTCCTGAGCTGTGTGTAGTCATTATTTTATCAGTAATGGGGTTTGTTTGAAGCCTTGCCCAATTTGCCGCGCATCTGTCTAGACACCTAATCATATGTAATACATGCAAAATGGATGGATACACAAGGTAATGTTCAGTGTTCCTGCCACAAATAGCCTTCTGAAGCTTGGCATGTGTCCTCCTTATCCTGGCTTTCATCTTTATTTATAATTTACTCCTCTTTCCATGTTCACTGTTTCGTTCTTCCACTTGCAGGTTGTCCTGACAATGACTGGCGCTGTGGAGATGGGACCTGTGTGCCTCAGGATTCTGTGTGTAACAAGCTGAAGGACTGTGAAGACGGGAGTGATGAGGTTTCATGTAAAATATGTAAGTGATGTTCAGCACATGGCGCAATCCATAAAATAAAATAAAAAATAACCATCATCCTCAACAGTGTATAAGCCATTCCACCGGACTCCAGTGAAGATACCTCAATCAAATTATTATTATTATTTTTTTTTTTCTGAATATGAGTTCTTTTGCTCATTGTTTCATTTGCTGCTATTCACTGCCTCTAACCGTCTGTCAATTCCCCCTTCGCTCACACTATTATACTTGCACCATGCACACACACACACACTCACATCCACACCAAGGGCAGTCCAGCATTTCCTTTTGATTTTCACTTCTGTGAATAAAGAAGGATATTAGACTTCACGCCCAATCAATATGTCCAATCAATGCAATCTGCTCCTCAATCACTATGCATTGTGCATTCAAGCCTCACTCTGAAGCCTCACTGATTGCTTAGTGTTTTTCTGGTTAACTTAGCATTGCTCTAACAGTTTGATTGAAATATGTGTTTTGATTTTGAGACCTGTCTTCTCCCTCATGGCAGCTCCGGGTATCTGCTCTGACTTCAGTTTCAAGTGTAAGAGCGGGGAATGTGTCAATAAGGTGAACACCGAATGTGACCGCATCAGAGATTGCGAGGATGGCTCAGATGAGGATGGATGTGGTAAGATGTGTTTCACTCTCTGTCCCCTTTAGAAATTAGCATTTTATGTTTTTTAGAAAAAGGGAAAAGTGGGTGTAATCAGCTTGGTTTCATTTAAACTAGTTTGTAGAAGATCTGGGCTGAGGTGCACGTCAGGCTGTGTGTTAGAAAAGAGCCTCGGGCCTTGACTGCTTTATTTATTTGATTCTTCTTTGAAAGCAGCTCTTATCGTCTCTGAAGTTTTTGTTTTTCCTCCATTTGAGCCTCGGGGTCTGAGTGTTTTTTTTGATCAGCTAATATGCCAGTGTGCCTTATTAGAATTCCAAAGAACCATAGCACTCACAGCCAAGGCCGGCATCATGACAGCTTCAAGTCAACTTAATCTCGTTTTCAGATTTTTCCCTCTGATCATTCATGCCAGTCGCATCTAGTATTTTTCACTATCCAGCATCCCTCTGTTTTCATTCCATTCTCTGTGAAATGACAGATTGTGGCATCAGGCCCTATAAGCTGAACCGCATTGTTGGCGGGCAGGATGCTGAGCTGGGGGAGTGGCCCTGGCAGGTCAGCCTTCACTTCATGACCAGCGGACATGTGTGCGGTGCCTCAATCATCTCTGAAAACTGGCTCCTTTCTGCTGCCCACTGCTTTGTCACCAGTAACCCTCAGTGAGTAACAGCATTAACGCCACATCGGAACAATGCACCAAAACAATTTAACATTTTCTCATCTCTGCTGAACTCTATCATAGAAATTCCCACTGTTAAACTTATTTTTCTCTTATATTTGATTATTCATTACATTATTTTTCATCTCTCAGATTGCATAATGCAGTGTTCCACAAATACATTTTGCTGGAATAAAATTATTACTTTGCACAACAGAGGAGCATTTATACACAAACTGCAGACAGAAAATTAGCCCCTGATGATACAGTTAATTCAGACAACCTTAGGGAGAGGAGGCGAAATTTGCATCTCTTCTGTGAAAGCCCATGAATGTATTCACCAGACCGCCCCGTAGGGGGAGCACTAGCCATGCAGTACCACATGATCCACTTACATTGTGTTTGAGTTGTGCATGCGTTCAATGGTTAACAGAGGAGGTGATATTTTCTATCCAGCACATATGGTTCTTCATATATATTTTCCACACTTCTAATAACACTTGCATCATGTTTTTTTCTGAAAATCATGTTTGTTTGTGTACTAGTCTTTTTATACAGGAGTACGTACAATATCATTAGGGCTTATCTTTATGACACTGGGGTGACATGGCTAAGGGGGTAAGGTGATCGAAGGGTTCGATCCTCCGCTCCTCCAGGTCCCTGAGCAAGAGCCTGACCCCAAATTGCTGCCTACAAGCAAGTGGGCCTTGCATGGTTACCTCGGCTTTCGGTGTGTGAATGTGTGCACGAATGGGTGAATGTAAGGCAAACATTGTAAAGCACTTTGGAAAAATGTGTTACAGAAATGCAGTCCATTTATCGTTTAACAGTAAAAAGGCCAATTTGCTCAATGTTTCTTGAAAAACAAACGATTGAACAGTTGAAAGAAATAAACATAACCCTTAATCCATGATACCACAGGAACAAAATTCCATCCAGCTGGCAAACCTACAGTGGCATGCAGGATCAGTACAAGCATGATGATGTACAGCACCGCAAAGTGAAGAAGATCATCACCCACCCAGATTACAACCCGATGACCTTTGACTACGACATTTCACTGCTGGAACTCAGCCAACCACTGGAGTTCACTAACACCATCCACCCCATCTGCCTACCCGCTCGCTCCCACGTCTTTCCTGCAGGCATGTCCTGCTGGGTCACAGGCTGGGGCACACTTCGAGAAGGAGGTATTGTGCATGAACTGGTGTAACTGTTTTGGTTTTTTTTTAATTCTAATTATTATTATTTTTATTTTTTTTTACAGTAACTGGTATTTTGCTGATTTCAAATATGTCCGGGCATCTG
>OMNV01018139.1:21537-36879 GCA_900303265.1 Brotula barbata
GACAGTCACTCAGCTGTATAATATGTAATTGCAATTTGTTCTTGTATATCTAACTCATATCAAAAATATGACCTCCCATTCAACTCCCATCATTTTCTCTGTGAGGTATCCATCTGTCTCCTTTAACTTCCACCCATCGGGTTCCCTCCTCTCCATTCATGTCCTCTTTCTTCTTCTTCCTATCTTCTTTTTACCCTTTAATGTCTCTTACATTTCTTCACATCTCTGTCATCGTGGCATACTTCACTTTCTCTCGTCGTTGCATACTTCACTTCTGCACAGCGTTCCCTCCCATTTCTCTCATCTTGTTCTAATCTGCTCTATTCCATTTTCCACATCCATATATCAAGACAGACGTTGGCTCTCACAGGAAGGCTCTTAAACCTTCATTAGCCAACACTAATCCAGCCAATTAACACCTTTGATGTTAGTGACAAACACAGAGGTCACTTGACAGAGCGTTGACCCTTTTCTCATATTCTGTCAGGTCGCACTGCACGGGTGCTGCAGAAAGCAGAGGTGAAAATCATCAATGACACAGTGTGTAATGTGGTCACAGAGGGCCAGCTCACATCAAGGATGCTCTGCAGTGGATTCTTGGCTGGTGGTGTTGATGCATGCCAGGTAAGAGCATGTGGAGCAGCATCAGTATCTCTAGAAAATAATTAAATGTCAAAGGCCATGTGTAGACCTTCACACATGCATGAAATGATTAAGCTCTCACATGCAAATCTAATATAGTAACCATTTCCCCTGATTATGCTCACCAGGGAGACTCAGGAGGACCCCTGGTGTGTTTTGAGGAGAGTGGAAGGTGGTTCCAGGCGGGCATTGTGAGCTGGGGTGAGGGCTGTGCTCGTCGGAACAAACCTGGTGTCTATTCCCGTGTTACCAAATTGAGAGATTGGATAAAGGACCAAACAGGAATTTAATGAAGTCATGAGGACAGAGAGAGAGAGGCACAATAAGGAAAAACATCAATGTGTTCAAAATAATGGAGAAGGAACATTTGAGTCCGATTAAGGACAAGTCTCTCCATCACTTCATTAAGCTGCAAACTCTCTGGGGACAGTGCTGCATGGACACAGCTACACACACACACACGAATGACCACCTCAGTTATTTCACCTCATACGCATATTCACACCCTTAGTTTGGATACAGAAATCCCCTCAAGTTGTTCAGTTTTCAAAGGACTGTAGCAGTAGAAATATTAAGAAAATTATGCTAAATATATATTCTGATGATTGTTTTCAATGTGCCTTCGTTTTGTTTTAAGATATGGGTGCAATCTGAAGATTTTACACTTTTCATTACTAATATTTCCCTGAAATTATACTGCAATTTTAAGCCAGTAAAATTAGTATTTCATAAACAGGTATCAGAAGGTTTCTTATTTTTCAGTGAATGTTGCACTTTGCTAGTGTAATCATTGTCTTCAGTTCCACAGGATCATACCACCAGAAAACACCCTCACCGCCAAGCATTTTTCAAGGCATAGTTTTTTTGGGGTTTTTTTTACCTCTCAAGCATTTATTTTTGCTTTTTTACTGTGGCATCAACACTTCAAAGTAACTGTTTTGTTGAAGTCACATTATCCTCATATGGTAATACCACTGATAGCTGTTTTGGAATCCCTTCCTTGTTTTGGGAAGCTCATCACTCTAAAAGGTCTAGATTGCACTGAATCCACAGGATCATTGTCACACTGTCCATGTTTGTTAACCTCTTGTCCCCACCTTTGATTTCAGAGAGAATTTTTGCTCTTTGGCAGCCCATCGTCAAACCTCGGATATAATTGGACACATAACCCAGTGTTTTCAAAACAGCTTTACCATATGATGATATTGTAATTTACCAGAGAAACCAAAAAGGCAACATGATGTTCACACAGTGATGGATGAACATACTAAAATGGGTAGCTGCTCAGAATGTGGGAAAATGTATTTATTAATCTAAAATAGCATGTAAATTATACAATTTTAAGTCAGCGGTTAAAACATGTTATAATGCTTAATGAGTGTTGAGATAAGATTTTAATGATTCGTAAATTGCATATCTGAAAGTTTAAAAAAATCTTAACGGGGTCAGTATTTGGTTCTGGGCCTTTCGTGGTCTGTGACTGCACACTTAGGATTGGTTTGTGGGAGTGTAATATTCAGAGCAGCCGGTGATGAGGTTTAGATCCCGTAGGATTTTGCACAGGTCCCTGTTTGCTGGTTGAGCTCAGGGTTATTGGGGTCTTCAATCCCACACACATCGGAGCAAGCTCAAGCAAATCAGTGGGATTTTCACCTGTTGCAAGAGCAATGAAAGTTTAATTTCATTGGTCACAACTAACTTTTTTTAATGTATAAATTGATTTGTACATAATTTGCACATAATATCCATCTGGGTCTGAATCAACTTTGAAATAATATATCATTGCTAATTAACCAAAGATATGCGGTATGCATTTTGTATTGAAGCTTAAATAATAATAACCTGATTTATAGTTTGGCTCAATTAAATTAGAGCAAATTTATATTTTAATAATACAGCTACACCTTTCACATTTAAAATTATATTTTCATGGCCAATGTACACTAACAATTGCATTTGCATACTGGAAATACTTATGGAATGTATATGTTTTATATGTGTTTTTATATGAAAGAGTTGTCAAAATAAACATCCTTTTTCTGATTCCTCCTCACCTAATTACATTACTGGTATTATTTGTCTTTGTCTAGGCTTCCGTTTTGTACTATATTGTACATAACAAATGTGTGTCTTGTAACACCTTGTCCCTTCTCACAGTAGAATTGTAATGAGCATGTACCTCTCCTCCCCGTCGTGACTAGCATGCCTACCTGGGGAACAGAGGTGACAAGATGAACTCATATTGTCATATAATACCTGCCTTTGTCTCAGCTCTATCTTATTACCCTGCGAGACGGGGATGTCGGCTTTGGGAAGTGGATACACATACAGTGGGGGTTCTACTATCTCATCTGTCTTCATTAAAAGCAACGCACCACTGAGGGAATAGGAAAATCAACATAGACAGTGCTGCTAATTTATGTATTCATCATCTTTGCTACATGGGAAGCTTTGTTTGTCACTGCTCACACAACCTACTGAATAAAGTCCCCAGAATACTTCATAAGAAATAGAAGATTTCAAGGCCAAATGACACCTCGCAATGCACAACAGCCCGTGATTTAGGTTCTTTGATTGCTGGTTGAGCTCTGCCCAGCGCCCACTGGCCCCTGCCAGATGATGCAACAAGCAGTGTTGTGCTGTAACAGAATACTAGGATAGAGAATACATATTCAGAATACAGAAACTGAGTATTCAGTCCAGAATACAATACAAAACGGGCCTAATTACAGGACTTTACAATACTTTTAGAATATGCTCCTACTCATCACAAGAAAACAATATGGAAAAGACATTAGAAAAAGAAAATAAATTCCAGCTATATCTTCAAATCAGCCCATACCTCCTGCTTGCTGTGCGTTAGAACACAGATCACTGTTGAACCGTGCACTGTCAACAGCAACACACTGATATTGTCATCATTTTGAATATTGTGGCGATAAGGAAAAATTTTACAGTGGAATGCAAGCTGTGCAGCCAAGCTTTGAAGATGCTCTTGCTGGCACATTTAGAGAAACACCTGCAGGTGAGAACACAATTAAAATGTTACCTCTTATTTAAACTTTCTGCCATATAAATGGAATGAAAAGAGAATTGAATATCTCACAGAATGAACAAATACAATTTACTAGGGGTTTGTCACTTTCCGCTTGTGATCATCACAGCGATGTCTGGTACAAAAGTGTACAGTGTTGGTTGCACCTAAGTTAGTATCTCTCTATCATGCCTTCACAACAAAGAATGATGTTTACACATTTCAGGTGATCTGATATTTCATATGTTCCCAATCAATTCCTGACATTACCCAGCACAAAATGAAATACGAATGATTTTGGTAAAACACATACTGGGTGTTAACATTTAGGGTGTGGAGCCAGCTGCTGAATGTCGGATGAGGAGATGAAGTAATTTTGTGGGCGTGACCTGGCGGCTCCTCCATTTACCTGAGGCTTGACGAATTAACGTTGGTTTTTCCCTTTTTAGATTTGGCAACCCATCAAATTCTTCCTTTTATAGGACAGAATTTATGGGAAGCTTCACATCATCGCCTACATTGTATGCTTACCAGAGACGTGCGTTCAGGTGAGGCGGATCCTGTCATACGCCAACGACAATAGTTGTGACGAAAAGTAAAATAAAAATAATAACATTAGATAAAACAAAATGTAAGATTTTTTTTTCCAATTATATGCTTTTAAATGTAAAAAAAAATGTAATTATTCATAATCATAGTCAATATCGCTAAATTTGCGGCAAATATATAGAAGTACGGCAAGCGACGAGCTCAGCCTTCTTGTCTCGAGCTCACTAATTGGTGACGCACTGACGTTCGCCCTTTTCGCCGTTAAAATTAGCTAGCTGCAAACTTACCGCAAAATGGAATACCTTAAATGTGACCTTAAAAAACTCTCAAAATGGACTTTCAGTCAAACGGGGATTGATTAAAGATGGAAGACCAATGCCTGAGCTGATGGACCTACTTCAGTTGAAGTTAACTAATGGATTGAAAACAGTCGTTTGAGATGGAGTAGTACCAACGAAGAAGACCGGATGAATGGCTGTGCTACGAAGAATCACCTTTAGAGAAGAGAAACCTTTAAAATTGGAAGAAAACAAAGAGTGCTTTTACAATAAAGTCAGTGACATCTTGATCCAGAAGGACAGGCGAATGGAGTTTATTTACAAGTAAAGGTAAGACCATGCTATGTATACTTTCATTGGTGTTGACTCAGTAGAAACAGCATTGTTAAATAAAACTTGAATCAAATATGTTACCTAACTGTTGTGAAGGATGCTGATGAAGTATGAAACATGGCCGCCCAACCAACAGTCATTGTACAGTCTCCCAGTTGAATAGTGAATTTAAACTACCTCTGGATCAGGACTTTTGTTGACTCATGTTTTGACCTTGACTTCAGTGTGGGCCTGATACTTTTAAACCAGATCTCAAGTGTTGTTTTTCTTCATATTACCCTTCTACATTGTTGCTGTCTTTCTACGTAATTAATTCATTTATCCCACATGAGCTTTTCTTTCTGTTACTAGAGAGCTTTGGGCAGGGAACTGTTGTTGACATAATCGTGTAAATCTGGCTATGCTATGTTTAGTGTCTCCACAGTACGGTGCCAAATCTGAGTCAATAGTTATGATCGCTTAAATAAAAATGAAAATTTGAAACTTGAGCTTTTCAAAAAAATATGTCATTGTTCAATAAGAAGTTCAAATTAAAATTTGAAAATATAATGATATGACGATGAAGATCTTCAGCCTTCTTTGTTATGCTGTCAACCATGATGCCACGCCCCCGAAGTTTTGAAACTTGAAAAAGTAAGATTTGAAAGTTGAAACTGAAAAAAAATATAGATTTGAAACTGAAAAAAATAAGACCTCAAAATACAAATGAAAGTAAAAAAATGGAAATGAACAATGTATTCACAAGAATTATTTATCCAGAAAAAACGTATGAGTACATTGTTGCTTCGAGTTTCAAATTTTTGTTTTTCACCTACTTTTTTTAAAACATCATTGACCTCACCGCACATCCCTGATGCTTGGATTAATTTTCTTGTGTTATTTTCCCACGTTCTATTTTTTTTATTTGTATTACAATCTTTGTTACTTGCTTTGACTTGTTTGAGTTGATAGCTTCACATTTACGACACCATACTCAAGCCTGTACATGTGTCCACATCAAATGGTTAATGATGGAAGATCATCAACCATGAGTGTGTCGACTGTGATCAAATAGTCATTGAAATGTCTGTAATGGCGTATGTGGCTTGGCTTATGTGGTTTAGAAGTAGCCGTAACAGCAGCCATCAAAGTCATTGAAGTGACTGGTAACTGCTTTTCCTCATGTAAAATATGTTTATTTATCTTTAATGACAGGTAGAGGTTTGGTTGAGATTATAATTTTGTTATAATTATTATAATCTAAGGACTATCACAAGGTAAATATAAATGCCACAGTGGGGATGAGTAATTATTCTGCTTTTACTTTAAATACTTACAGTTCACTGGTCTTGCATCTTAGTAAGAGTAAGATAAAGTATACTGGCGCTATAACTGCAAGCATTCAAACAAGACAGTTTCTTTTTATCGGAAATGGTTTTATTTAAATATAAATATGTGTACAAAGGTACAAGCAACAACAGCTCATTTTTAGCAAATAAAATTCTTAATACATTTTAAAAGAATAAACAAACAATGGCAATTAGTTGTGATCCCTAAAAGCAAGTAACTGCATTTAATGATTGATGAAAAACTTAGGGAAGAAAATATGTGGACAGAAATAAAACCAACCAAGATAGATACATATGTATATAAAGATACTTTACAATAGAGCAGCTTACACGCTGTACATTAAGGCTTATATAAAATATAAAAATAAAGACAAGCGATGATGTTTGCCTTCTCACTTTGAGTGACATTTCTCAGCTTTTTAGACCAATGGCAGTACAGGCCTCCATACTGAAACTTCCAGGCCTCTGGAAGTGGAATGCAACTGGGCCAGATGAAGAAACCAATGTCTCAAAAATGGAATGGACATGACTATAAATGCTGAAGGGTTTCACTAGACACATTATTTGCATGCAACAGAGAGAAAGTATGGGCTTTGCCATTTTTACAGATATTCAGTGTTTCAGGGTAGTACTGTTTCTTGTAAACATATTGAGACAATTTGATTGATTTGTAAAACTGGAGTGTATAGTCCATTTTAGGACTGCATTACACATCTCACCCCACCTGAGCCTGCCGAAGTTTGCGCTGCATTCAAGTTTTTTTTCAAGTTCAAGATTGCCATCGTTTTCCAAACCACCACATATGATTGTTCTGGTAATAGCCTAGTCTTAATTTCTTCATCAAAAACACTGTAGCAAAACAGTATCAAGATAGGACAGCGGTACTTACTCTCAACTTTTTCCGTTTACAATTCGCTGTAGAATCACCATCTTTGGGTTTTCATGGCCTCGCCTTATCCAACACGATACAACAAACATTGTTAACATACAGCTATCATGAAAACAAAGGCTAAAATACACATTCTTTTCATTTCTCCTTCTTTTATCCATTGGGTCATTACCATAAGCTGTTTAACAAAGCTCCGGGGATGCAGCTCAGGCCAAAAGGATTCCACCACTGATATGACTATTCATATACTGCAAGTGCCTATAGCACTCGTTGGTCAATAGAGCTAGCCTGTTGTGCAGAATAGTTTATGGCTGTCTCTGTGGATAGCTCAGTCTTTTGTTGATGATAGAGACACAAATGTGCTTAGAATTCCTTTCGCATGCCAACAAAACACCAAATGACGGACGACAATAGGTTGTTCATATCTGTCTTTTCCTCGAATTTGTCTTGGATCTTGTGTTATCTTGAGACTTGGTGTTGACACAAAGAAGGCTCTGGAATGCAGATAAACGGCTACTGTTGTTTTGGCCCTCAAAGCCAGGAGATGCTTCTGATTTGTTTTCTGGTTTGCCCTTGCACGGACAAGTCTCCAGATGTTTGGGTGGTCATCGTGCAACGACAACCTGGTGAGGTATCCCACTGTAGTGATGAGTTTAAGTGGAACAACACAATCTGCTGGATTCACCAGCTCAAGTCTCTCTACAGTTGCCATTACTGTTTATCCCATCCTCCTTGACAACAAATAAATTAAGGTTGGTTATCCCATAACCTAAATCACGCAACTCACTCTCTAAGTGTGTCCTTGAAGGACACGCCAAGTGAAGAAAGTCTCTGTTCATGTTAGTCCTACCACACGTGTGTGTGGAGGTTACAATGGTTATCTACTCACTGCTGCTGTTCTCTTCACTTTTTGTCCAATCAGACATGAGTCTGCATACGTTGTGAAGGCCGGCCATAGTCAGACTGCTGGGAGGACACTTGTGATGAGGCATAAGAGAAGCGGGATGAGCTGGACACCTTGCTAGCCTGGTCTGATTGGTCATATGCATCCACCTTCTCATAGGAGGCAGGTTTTACATAGCTGGTAAAGGCACGACCATAGGGAGCAGGTAGGTAAGCAGAGCCACTGTAGAGAGGATCAGTTGGATAAATGCTAGCCGGCTGGGCGGCCTGCTGCTGAGCAGCTTGTTGCTGTTCATACGTGGATCGGGTCACAGTGGTAGTAGCGTATCGGTGAGAGAAGTCATAGACACGAGGCTGGGTGCCCTGCTGACCATATATGGGGCTGGGGGAGGGCAGCTGTGATGGAGTGTAGACTGGCCGAGAGTTGGGCACATATTCTGAGAACCCACTGCCGCGGATGTGGCGGTCTTCATGACCTCGAACATTATAGTAGCCATTGGTTGGGTCCTGCAGGAGATACACACAAGTGAAAAGAACATAATGCATATTGAGATAATCCACATTTTCTCTTAAAAAGTGAGCAATTCCAGTCTTTCTATTTTACCTTGATGTCCGATCTCTCATCCTCCTCTTCCTCTAGAAGGTCGCTGTGCTCTGTGCGAGATGTCCCAGGAGACTCACTGCTGTTTGGAGCCTGAGGGGAATATCAAGCATGAAAAAGATTTGCTAGTATTAACAAGAACTCTCCTGATTGAGGAAAAAGTAACAAGGTTGTATTATTGTACATTTGCCATCAAGTCGTATCAAGAGACGATGAAGACATTTACCATGGGCTCTTTGACATCCTCCTCATCGTCGTTGCCTCGTGTAGCATTGTGATCACTGTGAACAATCTGAACTCTGATGTCACTCTTGGAAAGACGAGTGCACCGCTTGCCTATGGGAGATTAAAAAGTCCAGACATTTTATTGGATGTAACTAAACAAACAACACAAAGACCACAGTTCATAAATGAAGAATTGCATCTGTTTGATTTGAAAAATTGGCTGTTGACCTTCTTTGCCATACTAACCGTTGAGCTCACCTTTGCCAGTGTGCCTGCAGCAGAGGGAGACCAGAGTAATGATACAGATGAGGAGGACACATCCTCCACCAACTGCTGCGCCAACAATGATCAACATAGGCAGGGCCTCTGTAACCACAAGAGTAATAGAAGAAAAGGGTGCATATTGGGATGGGGGAGGGGGGGTGAAAAGAGAGATGGTACAGAATATGCGTCAGTGTCAGGAATTTGCAGATCGGAGCAAGAAAGAGATGTGTATATTTGTCCTGCCAATTCAAGGAATGTCAGCGCCTACAGGCTGTAAATTCATCTGCTTTAAGCCCTGGTCTTCTCATAGACACCGTATGCTCCACGTTCCTGCAGGAGGCCCAGTATCCCTCAGCCTGGCTATTGTCTCTAATCTCTCTGCAAGAAGGGTAACAAGGCCTGACATGCAATGAAGCAATAGACAGTAATCTAATTAGAGATTCCAGGAGATACCGCTGCCCATTTCTCTTGAGACCCTACTTCGTTACGTTGATGTAAATGACTGGTGAGAACCTTATTTTTGGTGTCTGCTGCAACAAAGGCTTCCATTCAAACCAGTATAGTGGTACTTGGTTTAATTTTAAGATCAGGGGCTCGATGCTTGGTTCTCAGGCAGTGATCGAGAACACCATTCCAACTGCAGACACGTGTGGCTTCCTTTAATTGACTTTTGTCCTCAATCAATATCTATGTGATGGGGCAAACATATTCATTAAAGGAACCATCTGCTGATTAAATAATATTGATTACAAGGGTATAATTAAGATAAGCCCAAGACAGGGGCACCGCTTTCACCCAATCTGCCCCCCTTCACAACAAGGATTGAGAGTATGTTGTTATAGTCGCTGTAAAGGCCAGCGAGATTATTACCCTGTCTGTCTGTACCTTGCTCTTTCAATGTGACAAGGGCAGTGCCGGTGCCAAAGCGGTTCCAAGCAGTGCAGTTGTATCGCAGCTGGAAATCCTGTGCCAGAGTTTCAGACAACACCAGAGAAGACACCACTCCATAGTCGCTGGTTACTGTCTGCACTGAGTAACGACCAGAGGAACCAGAGGACAGGCTCATGTCTCCGAAAGTCCACACCTGTGGAAGGGTGAAAGAGAACAGACAACAGGGAATGAGTCACATTTATATGAAGAATCCCAGAGAAGTGAGCGAAGCAGCAGAAGCACGGCTGTTTATTGTTAGATCCCTGCCAGCGTCTGACTGAACCTGGGTTTCTCTCTCTCTTGTTGTGCTGTCTCTCCATCGACCTCGAAGGTGCTGTGTGGATGACACAGTTCACAGACTCATGTTTAAGCTGCCTCCCACGTCTGCCCTGCAGGTGAATCCTAAGGAGGGTTAGGTAGCTGCACCACGAAATGCAGCTCCTCTCCGCTGTTTTCCAGAGCAAAGCCAGCAGGGCACCCGTCTCTCACTCCTCCTCACACCCTAATTATCCTCTCTCAGTCCTGTGTATGCTCAACAGTTCAATGGGGTCAGCTGAGTGATGCCTCAGGAGCCACTAATTGAATGCAGTTAGGCTAAAAGCTGTAGGAAGCCAGTCTACTAAAGCTGCCCAAACTTTTTTTTTTTTTTTTTTTAAAGATATTTTTTTTTCTGTGTTTCTGCTTTATTATGATAGGTACATTAGAGAGATAGTCAGCAAGGAAAGGCTGGAGACAGGGGATGATATGCAGCAGAGGGCACAGGTCAGAATGGAACCTGATCTGCTGCAGCAGGTGAGCCACTAGGGCGCCCCAACGTGGCCGAACTTTACAATCTCACTTCAGTCAACCTGTGTGTGTGTGTGTGTGCGCGCATGCTCACTGCCAAATTTTAATGTGTTAATTTACACAGTTACCAAACAGCAAAGTTGCTGAAAATCAAATATAACTTGTTGAACATAAATATAACACACAAGCCTTTTGCTTTTACACATTTGATTTCATTTTGATTGACACATTTCACAACCAGCAAAATGTGACCCTCTTGACTCTTGCCAACTCACCTTGTAAAATAATCGCTGATTTTATGACACACTATATCTGCAAAGCTGAAAATGTAAACGCTACACTGATGGGATGTAGCTAACGTTAATTTCAGAAACATTTATTAACAGCCAGGATCAGTACACCGCCTGACACAGATGTTCCTTGGCGTATCGCTACATTCTCCCATTGCTAAACCTAATGTGGCTTGCTAATGTTAGCTGCCTTGCTAGGTGCCCTGCTTGATAGGAGTTTCTTCAGTGTTCTTTCTGGCTGGGCTGTAGATGAGCGTAGTCACTGCTGCAGCTCCACACTGGACTACTACTATCATTACATGTCAAAGGCGCGGTGGTGGAGTTGGGGGATGATTATATAGCTTTATAGTTTTTCCGGACACGTAGCATTTTTGACAGAGGCAGTCCAGAATTTGCGAAGGGAGGCCCCCTCCAAATTTTGTATTCAGGAAAAACCCAGTGTAGTTGTTTGCTCATGCAAAGGTGTGGAGGTGAGGTCAGGGGTAGAGTGATTGCTCTCTCTGGCTAGAGTGTGGTCAGATCTGTCCATATAAGTGCCCAAACATAAATGCTAAGAAAGGCCCACTTACAATCTTATCAGGAGGGGGGCTGCTTCCCACCCGGCACTCCAGCTTGCCCTTGGAGTGCTTAACGGCATGCTGGGTGGCATCCACTGTGATGATAGGTGGACCTAGTGTGAGGGAAGAAGGATGGATGGAAGAAAAGGACAGAGAGATGGCAATTGAGGAAGAGCTTTTTAAAATATTGACAAAAAAAAACTATAAAGCGCTCATTAAATGTTGTATGATGCCTCTTACCATTTACAGTCAGAGTGACCTCCCTTTCTGCAACTCCAATACGTGGTACAATGGCCTTGCAGGTGTACGCGCCAGCGTCCTCCTGGGTGACAGCCTTCAACTGCAAGGTGTTGCCATTACTGAGTACCTAGTGAGAAATCCCGAGAGACTAGTGAGAAAGAGAGAAAGGTGGTGGAGAGAGACGGCATTCAAAGGAGACTGGGACCTTTATCAGTGGTCATCTATTGGTGGGGGCTGCACAGGGGTGGGCTGACCATTGTAACAAATGCTGGCGGTTTGAGTTTAATTTCATCGTGAAGAGCTTTAATCACAGCATTAAGCACTTCAGCCACCGCTGAGTGACCGTGCTGCTGGGGAGATTGTTGTAATTAAACAGTGGGGACGAAAGTGAGTGCGTCTGGTGTGAGTGGGCTTTCGCCTTTGGAGCAGCTACACTCACTCCTACCTCATTGATCCTGCCATTCCATCAAGCTGTGATTAATCCATTTACCCCCACTCCATCCTCCTCCCGCTTTACCCCACCCCTCACACTCGCTCCAATTTTTTATTTCAACACACTTATGGACTAACTCAATTAATCTATTACGCCGAAGCGAGGGACAGTGGCAGCGGGTGGATTAGAAAAAAGCCAGTTTCCATCAGAGCGTCTGATATTGTTCACTTTAAGATGACAGCATCACTTACGCCATCCTGCAGTGTTCTTTACTGGTGGTGTTTTCTCCAGCATCGCCTCATGAATTATATTAGCTGCCAGGAGAGAAGCTCCTGTGGGATGTCACTACTGATGGCGCGTGCTGAAAGACTTTTACCATGATGATGTAAAGAAAAAGGTGTTTTATTCCTCTTGAGAAATTGGCTTTGAGGTAATGGATACTCAAGTGCAGTCAGGCTTTTTAAATGTTTTTTAAATGAGATGCAGAAATGCTACTCTGAATGTCGCAGTAAATGTTTGGGTTTTTGTTTAGCATAAAATGATGAGCTTTTGCTTGTAAGTTGACTCACTGATTTGATGCTCCTATTGTTACAACAGCATGTCAGCTGTCCTGATATTGCTGTATGAATCTGTCAGTGGACAGACATTTCTGCCAGAGGCTTTAGTCCGCAGGGAGGATGGTGAGAGGAGGTGATGAAGATACATCTTGAAAGAGAACGTGTCGAGGAATTGTGTGAGGGATTCATGCCTCAAGGCCATGTGTGAATGCTTCTCTCTGGAGGGACAGTGTTTGAATGCCAGCACAGAATGTTTGTTGCCTTACCACGCTCGAGCCCTGTTTGGTCCAGGCCAGGGTCAGTGGAGGGTTTCCCGTCCATGCACAAGTAAAGGCTGCATCCATCCCTATATCCACTGTCATGGGCTTTGGCTCAGACAGCAGTCTGGGACCAACTAAGGTTAAGTAAAAGAGTGACCCAGTTACAGTCAATACAAGGCCACATTTAGAATAACACATACTGTAATAATATTTATCTCAAACTACATAGCGATGCCATACTTACATTGTACATCAACCAGAGTGCTGACATTGGTGCTGCCCACTGAATTTGACACCTCACAGGAGACGGGGTCAGTGAAGTAGGAGTAATCCACTGTCACTTCAAGGCTGTCCCCATTCGCTTCAGATATGGGAACTCCTCCTTTAGACCACCTGGAAGAGATCAAAAAATCACATCATATGGTGCATTAGTCGCATTAGTTCAGGGAAGATCAACTTATCAATGCGTGTCAGAGTGGATATTAGCTGATTTTACAACCTCCGTCAATCACAATTAAAACTGTCAATCAAGCAGCCACATTTACACACTCATCTTTGAATGGCTTTTCTTGGCGTTCATGCAGATTGGTACCTTTGAAGTGTCTGAACTGAATACCATCTAGGCTTATTGTCTCTTAAAGCACTTTGTATCATCAGAGACATCAACAGTAGTAGAATTCCTACCTGTATCCAGTGATTTCAGGGTTGGCTGAAGCTGAGCAGATAAAAAGAACCTTGGCTCCCTCTGTCACAGTCTGAGGCTGAACTGACAGAGTTACTGAAGGAGGGTCTGGAAAAAGGAAAAGTTTTATATTGTTAGGCTTAATTCAAGAAGACAGGATGTAGGAAAGGACCACAGCCTCTGTGTGACCCACTGGTAAATAGAGAAAGCAAAGGCTGAGCATGCAGAGTGTTTCTGCTCACCTCAAAGTGGAAATGAAGGGCTTTTAGTCATTTATTTACAGTAACTAAAGCTTTACAGTGATGCCAGGTACTTAAGTGGTCTTAATGTTTATTCTCATTTAATAGTGCAACAGAATTAAGGACATCGATTCTAATTCTGCATCAGTCAGGTTTAAGTGTGCTTCAGAGTTTAATGCACATAGCATTGCCACCCTACATTGTGCAATGTTTTGGAAGTGTTTAGATGAGAAACAGTGAACTCGGGACACTCACGCTGGACATTGATAGTGATGGACGTCTGTCGTCCAGCTGGGGCAGCTGGGTTAAGGACCCTGCAGGTGTAGGTGCGTCCAGAGTCGCTGTCCTCCGGAATGATAGGAAGCATACTGACAGCAAGTTCCCTCTTCCCATCCTCCATCATTGTCTGCAGAGTAAAGTAGAGTAACTCTTAGACGTTACTGTAGCTCCAAGGAAGAACTTCAACTTACATGAAAAAGATTGAAAAAATATCACACATGCAGCCTCGGCAACTTACTGCTATTTGTGACATCACCACTTGGGTGTGTGATGCTGTAGATTTAATTTTTTTTATGTGCAAAGGTATTAAAATTGCTATCCATTCACCACGGCAGTTGAATCATATATTTTATGATGCAGCAGGGGATATTGTGCTGTTCCCACATTTCTGAGAGTGTTGCCTGTCAGCGCTCCTTGTTTGTCATCATCTTTTAAATCTATTTACTGCTCACAAAAATCAATGCGCCTAAGTGAGGAAAGGTGTAGATTCTAAGGATACGGCCCAGTGCTTTCTCTATCTTCTTGTAATGCACACACTCACACACACACACACACACACACACAAAGTGTGATGGCTAGTTTTTCTGGGTGATGACAGTGAAGAGTAAGTGTCACACATCTTTGAAACAGCAAGGGCAAGTTGAGGCTGTTCCCTGGACAGCCAAATCAATGGACCGAGCCGTTCACTTCCTCAAGCAGACACACAAAAAGCATTTTTATGCTAGATGAAATCACATCAATCCCTGTAACCACCCTTTGCTCCAACTAAACATCCTTTACCCCCTTTTCTTTCTTTTTTTTACTCCCTGGCTCCCTTTCCTTCCACTGCCTTCCAACTGCAGGCTCTCGCCTCCTTAAATGTGGTGTTTAGCATCGTTTAGTGTGCTCAGAACGCATGAATAACGTGACACTTTCTCAGTCGTGGTTGGATCACGCTCTAACGCATCCCCATTGTGTTTCTGCATTGTTGTGGGTGATTTCTTCTCTGCTGAAACTCTACTGTATGAAATGCTCATGCCTGTCTGAGCTTTGGCATGCTCCAG
>OMNV01018143.1:4356-14357 GCA_900303265.1 Brotula barbata
GAAGGCCGAAAGGGAGCGGACGCCGAGCCAACGGTTTGACGAATCCCAGAGCAAAGACTCAAGGAATGCAGCCACACACTTCTGACGCTCGGCCCCGGGATGTCCTATATAATGACTGTTTGTTAATTAATCAGTGTGTATGCCATGCCAGCAGATGGCAGTAAGGATAAGATGTCCCTGGGGAACGGCTAATAGGGTAATAGCAGAAAGATAGACACAACAGTCCCCAGATTGCAGACAGGTGACCTCTGTCACAACGCGCGAGTCAGGGCGCTGTAATACACGCCGCTGAACTCGGACGGTCATGAAAGGGCACGGCTCCGTGCGGGGGTCTGTGTGTGCTACATACAGGCACACACACTTGCGGAACGATGCCACGTACGTACCCTAGCATCGTCCGTACAAGGAAAGGATGTGTTTACTCTCTCTCTGTCCCTGTGGGGGTTTTACTGGCTGTACTGGTATCCAGGGCAGCACGGAGGGGTGGAGTGAGGGAGGGTGTAAGTGCTGATGTGGGGCCCCATCAGACAGATGGAAGGGGCCCAGTGCATATGCTGACAGAACATTACACGTCTCTCTCCACTTCCCCACGTCGAGCCCTGGCCGACTGCACAAGGGCCCTAGCGGAATATTAATGTTCCCAATTCAATTTGCAGGAACCAGTTCTACTTTCTGGATGAGCAGTGTCGACAATTCTTTGTAATGGATGACGAGCATGGAGGGATTGTGCGCTGTTGACCTAATAATGAAGTGTGTTTAGAGCCGAACGAGAGAGCTGAAAGCAAAGGCGTAGTAATACAATGACTGCCAGTGTTGACGATCGCACACAAACGAATAGCGACGCGTTGTCGGCGTATACTCTTATTTCTTCATCTTAGCTATAGAGAGCTGTCAAAGCCACCCAGCATCCGTTGACTTCATTTTGATCATTAATTCATATTAAACACCCATTTACTTCAGTTCCGCGTGACAGGGCGCCGGAGCGAATCCCAGCGTTCGTTCGGCGGCAAACAGCGAAGCACCCTGGGTATTTCATAAAACATCAGAACTCTAGATGTTGTTTTGGAGGGAGGAAACACGGCAACACGAAGCTACAACACTTTTGGAGTACACACAACATGTTGGTGTCCTTAGAATCACAAATAATGAAACAATCCCAGAACAATATCAACCAAATCTGCTCCTCTGTAATTGGAACATGCTCGTTTTTCACATAGGTTAATTGTCTATTGTGCCCTTGTTAATTTGTTTTTTTTTTGCTACTTTTGTAGTAAATTACTCTTTGTGTTGTGTTTTTCATTATTTGTATTTTGACTAATTGTCTCTACTTTGGCAAACATTAAAATTCAATTTAAAATGTACTCCAAATATTATTCAAGTCAAAATTGACACTAATTTCACTGATTTGTAAGAGATTCAGACTTCGCCACAGTCAGATATTTGCATTGTTACAGCACACGCACTGCAGTCCGCATTCGTCCAGCGTGATCCACATGATTGCTCAAACTGGAATGAGTTGCATAATATGTTCCTGAATGCTTCACCTAAAAATAACTTTAATGACATAATGGGTCTGCACAGAGACAAGGCCGTCGGTCTTTAACACCTGATTTTCAGCCTGGACTCATTAAGCTAAAATCCATCTTTGTTCTTGAGTGGTTTAGCTTACCAGGAATTGGGACAGGCCTCGTTTGTATTGTCTGCAATTAGAGAGTCTGTGGTGAAAGGTTGAATTATTATTTCTTTTATTATTAATTTATTAGTAATCTTACTCATATTTGAAACTTTGAGACAGCTGAACTCACTTCCTGGTCTATAAACAGATGTGTGGTCAAGAAAAAGCGATGAAGGACACCTAAAAAATAAAAAAAAAACCACACAAAAAAAACTTGCCTCTCCTTTTGGTCAAAAACAAAACACATTAAGTGACGTCACAGCACTTTGAAATGTCCCACCCACCATCTAATATGCATTTATTATGCCATTATAACTTTAATATTTTATTTGTTTGAACAATATTCCTCAAGTGGCATAACTTTTGAAATTTTAATATTTTGCTGCAAAATTATTCCTATTTTATGACTTTATTTAGCATGCAACAGCAATACGTTTGGATTACTTTCATTACTTATTTATTTTAGTTATTACTTGTACTTAATATCTTTATGACTTATTACGTTCCTACTCTTATCACATTTGTACTATTGAATTGCTTTTATTGTCTTTTATTGTCTGTGTTACTTTTATTCGTCAGTAGCTCCGGTATCCGATCGTTCCGCTTGTGGTTTGTTGGGAACATGGGAAATAGATTGTTGGTGTTGTACAGCGCTGTTCTGCTGAGTGTTACTGCTGTGTTGTTGACACATAAACTTGTAAACTGCATCAGTCCTAGCCTGAGTATTACTCAACGCCTCGGGGACTTGAGGGACAAAATTCTACTGAAATACGTAACAGGGTTGAATAGTTTCACCGTCGTCGCAGAACACAGCGGCCAACAGAGCAAATGGAAGGGGAGAAACGAGAACACTGTCAACTGTGAAATACAACAAATTTAGCCTAGCAAAGGCTAGAGACAGCATGTTCGGCGACAATAAACTACAAAATATGTTCTTAGTAACTCTTACCTTCAGCCAGGAAGGTGTAGAATAACTTAAACTCTGCTCTGCCTAAAGAAAACATTCCTTTTTGTTAGTAAAATACCTCTCTGTGTTGTTAGCTAGCATAGCAGTTTAACAGCTAGCTTAAGTGCTATAGTGCCAACATATGGACTGAACCATTCAGTACTTAAGGAAAAGGGGTACCTGGATGAATTTGAGGTGAGATTTTTTTCCATTGCAGACTCTGCCACTTGATGCTTATATTTTTCCTTAATATTGGTAAATATTTCTGGAATTAGCTCACTTATTATAACTTTACATCCTCAAGGGCCCCTGTAAAAAGGCTTGGACCTTGAATCATCCATCCTGAAAGTCTGACAGAAGATAAGAACAACCAAAACGTCACAAAAAAAGTACATAAATTCCAGCCTAAGATAAACTGTAATTTCTACAAATTGACAGCATATAATTGATATATTTTTCAATTATATTTTAAAGTAATGGAGTGAAAAATACAGTTCCAGATCCAGAGGCTAATCCTGTCTTTTTTTTTTTTTGCTGTTGAAAATAGCGTGTTTTTAATTAATTTCTTTTAAAGAACACAAATGGCAAAAACAAGTCATAATTACCAGCGGCAAATTACTATGTCAATAAATATAATAATAAATTCATACATTGCGAACCTAATGTGCAGTGTCCGCTTTTCTTCTTTTGTTGTTCACTGACAAAATGCCTGTGTGCCGTCTGCATCTGTAAATAATTTGTACGTGTGTGGGAATTATTTATTTTTTCTATTTTTCCCAAGAAAAAGCACTTTAATGTTGTAATTATGACTTCTGAACTGTCTTGAATGTGTCAGAAGTTCAGCGCCGTACACCCACACACACACACACACACACACACACGCACACTGACTTCCTGGGTTTGCTGTGCCCTTCGATATCACTTTGCTTCATAGTAACTGTGTGGCTCTCAGTTCATACGCAAGGAAAAAAACTACAGAAGACCAGTCGCGTGTAATCTGGGCCGCCGTAAATAAACCCAACAAATATAAATATTTTATTGGCTCGGATCATGTGGGATGTAGAAAGTCATATTCGCCCAAATTACAGGCAGTGGTGCGGGAAGGGTGGATGGGTGGGAGTTAGAGACAGTCCGCTCATCCCCATTGGAGGATCTTAGCCTTAGTTAGCCAGTCAGGTCCGCTGGAGAACAGTTTCGGCTTGGCGTTTCTATGACAACCAGTACTTGATTGCTTGGCCTAATCTTCTTTAATGTGGCTTAATGCTGTTTGTATCTCTGCTTTTGCTTTAACCTCCGTCTCTCTGACTCCACGTTGCAGCGCTGAATGTGTTTTGTTGTGTAACGTCAGCACGAAGAACAGCATTTTAATTCACTATTATATGTAAAACCAGTACATCCGACACAGATGAAGGTATAAAACGATACCCTTACATGGTCTCTCTTTTTTCTCCTGAATATATTATTTGTCATTATATTAACATATAGCACCTGGCTACACACACGCTGTATACATCGCACAAGAGGTTAAGGCAGATTAGCCTGGAATCTGTTCTATGAATGCTCCTCTTTCACTTGATTTTGCCAAATTAATTCACCTTAGTATTGAAGTCCTATACTTTTTTTTACTCATTATGTAGTTCTTTTGGTGTTATAGAATTATTCCGATAACAAATAGCTTTATTTTGCAGCTTGTTTAGAGTTTTATGTGATTTTTTGGGGGTTTTTTTTGCCCTAAAATTGCAGAAATTGACACAAAGTGCAAACATTTTGTGAATTGGCAAATATTGTAGAGGAAAAAACATCTGTGTGATTTTCACCTGAATGAGTCATGCGTGTTTTCAAGATGGGACCACATCATCCAAAGACCCACTTCCTGTTTGGTTAAGAAAATAAATAAGGTTGCTAGCTGAGCCTTGCTGCAGATAAATGAATTAATGAATCAATACAAAATTTATCAACAGACTTTGGATTAAACCAAGTCATATCCAAGGAAGATATTCTTCCACCAGAGAACAGAAACAGGATAAAATCACAGTTGTAACACTGTGTCTGCATGTCGAAACCGACCCGATTTCTTCCCAAAGTCTTCGTAATAGAGCGAAACGCAGAATTCCTCTGTGAGGTGACCATCATTTTATTGGTGAGAGACTCTGTGTTTGCAGGGACGATGAATGAGAACAGGGCTTTGACCTCTGGCACACTTGCACTTGCAGCATCCTTCCTGGGAGACGATGACGTGTCGGATGCGAGTGAGTCTTAGAGCCCATTTATTTATTTGTAAATTAATACGAGACAGAATAATAAGATGATCTGTTCAGCACGCTGGTCTGCCACACGCTCATGCACTGACTGAATGTTGTGTGTGTGTGTGTGTGTGTGTGTGTGTGCGTGCGGGCGACTAATCATGCCTGATGACAGACAGATCATACCAGGAAGCAGGCAGGGGGCGGGGCCATGAGTAATGTTAATAGATACCAAACTGTTGGATGCTGCTATTTTAGACATGATAATCTATTTGTTTATTTATTTGCTTATTTCTTTATATCTTTTGCCATGTCTTCTTTTTTGTGATAGTTATAGTAGAGAGAGAGAGAAAGGAAGTAAACAGGATGACATGCATCCAAGGGCCCAGGCCGGAATCGAACCAGCGTCGATGCGTGACATGGTATGCGCTTGTAACCAAATTTATTTTTTAATCGATAGATTCAGTTTTATGTCTGATGTTTTTACGATTACGTTTTTTCGGCCAAACATGTCAAATAATGGTAATCCGGACACGATAAGGTTTAATATAATGACATAGTTCAAAACATACCCGGAATTCCCATCAAACTGGTATCAGTATCCTGGAGATCTATGAGTTTTTGGAGGCTGTAGGATGTATACGGCTGTACTCAACAGCAAAACATAAAACAATAACAAACAGTCACGCGCAGCATTGATACGAGGACGTACGAGGACGTACGAGGACACCGTAGCAAATCTATGCATCTGGTGAAAAAAAAATGGATTTAGTTCGCGCTGTGATATGGAAAAAGATGGCATTTGAAGTGCTGCAAAAAGACTTCCAACTCCTCGGAAGAGCAATAAACGCGCACCAAATATAGAACGTTGTCTGTTAAGATCAAATTGCAGCGAGTAATATTTCAGATGTTTTGAAATTAAATACAGACAGTAGCACCTAAAGGTATAATTAAAATGAAATTGAGGCCGCCAATCTTTGTGAGGGCCCGAAGGTATGAATACTGAGATATTAAATCAATACTTATATCTCTGAAAACACCCATCCAATCTCACGGACGCCGTCTACCGCTGATGGATGAATCTATGTATGTTTCATGCAAATCGATATCGCACTTTAGCATTCCACAAAATGATAAATAAATAAATAAATAAATATACAAGTACATGAGGTGGAATCTACATAACGTCTGGATAATTCAAAGACATCCATACGAGTACAACATGCAGAAACACACACACACACACACACACACGCACGCACACGCGCGAGCTCGTAATGATGTGACGGTACAAAGTCGATGTCTCGCTACGAGAACAACAGAGTTAGGACGAAGGAAAACGAGGCAGCAGCAGCAGCAGCAGCAGCAGCAGCGAACACGACCGTGTCCTCCATATTCTCTTTGTTATTCTTCCTCATTTGTCCGATGCAAATCAGAGCGCAGACATCTTGGATTGCCGGGTTATTGCATCATCGATTTTTACCGTTCGCGCGGTCAAGATTCCTTTTTTGACCGACGCGAAAAACTCAAGACGCAAAAACCGCAACGGCAACGCGTTTACGGGATGGAAGTCGTATCTGATCGCAAGCGGGAGCCAACGAGTCGTCTGACCCTCTCGTCTCCGCCTCTGATGATGACGATGACGATGGGGCGGTTTGCCGTCTTGACTGAAATCAGCCCTCTCTCCGTCCGACGGAGCGATGCGTCACAGCGATTAGCTGCTTGTGCACAGGTGCGACTGTGTTTGGGAGAGCTCCAGAGCGGCGCCCCTCATTCATTCGTATGGCTCTCACACCGTTCCACTGCTGAGCTCTGCATCGCTCTCCTCTCTGACAATGTGACAATGGCGATACTACATTTCCAGAGAGCAGGAGGAGGAGGAGGAGGAGGAGGAGCAGGTAGAAGTGTGAAGATTAATCAAGGACTGAAATACGAGCGGCGGACAGAAATGCACGCTTTTTCAACTTACTGTAGTAACTGAGTGAGTGAGTTGGAGGAAGCTCAAAAGTTGTATTTCCTGTTGTCTATTTATCGTCTCTGACAGCGTGTGTTCTTAGCTGCAGCCGAGGGGTGTTTTTCAAAGAAATAACCGACACATTTCTGTGAAAAACAAGCGAAAAACTCCAAATTTTCCAAGTTTGTGAACACAAATTTGTAAGGAAATTTTTTTTTTAAAGTTTTTTGTACAAAATTTGCAATGCCCGTACTACAGCATGCCCAATGACCGCATTACAATGAATGACGATGATCTAGTTGTCACACGGTTGCCGGTTCGCTCTCCAAAATGCTCCCGACAGGCAGGTGAGCCTTTCACCGTGACCTCGTGTGTGTGAATGTGTGTATGAATAAGTGAAGGTGAGGCCAAACATGATAAAGTGCTTTGGAAAATAGCGCGATAGAAATGCGGACCGTTCAACGTGAATGGTTGAGACGAAGCGTACGAACACCATCGCCTCATCCACAACACAAATCAAAACATCTGTGGTCCTTCTGGCCAAAAAGGAACAAATATTCCTTTATTGTTTGGTGTTTCTGCTTTATTGTGATAGGCATAGCAGAGACACAGACAGGAAAGGGCCGGAATCGAACACACGCCTCTACATCAGGTCCAGTTCCTCTCTCGTTAAAACTGATTCCAAAGTAGAGTTTGCTGTGCTCGTCTTCGCTATACATGCCTGTGTGTTTGCCGGTTGCATCTAATTTCTTTACCTCAGGGAATTTTAAGATTATTCTTGTAGTTGTATTAATTATGTTTTATTATATTGTTCTATATATTCTATGCTTCTTTTTACATTGTTTTTGTTATTGTTTTGTTGTTATCAGCTAGTGGATGACTTGAATTTCCATTAATAAACTATCTATCTATCTATTTATCTATCTGTCTATCTGTCTATCTATATCTATCTATCTATCATCCATCCATCCATCCATCCATCCCTCCATCCCTCTATCTATCTATCTATCTATCTATCTATCTATCTATCTATCTATCTATCTATCTATCTATCTATCTATCTATCTATCTATCCCTCCATCCATCCATCTATCCATCCATCCCTCCATCTTATCTATCTATCTATCTATCTATCTATCTATCTATCTATCTATCTATCTATCTATCTATCCATCCATCCATCCATCCATCTATCTATCTATTTTTTTCTGAAAAATGTACCCCTCCCCTCAGCTGCAGAATGAATGAATGAATGAACAAATAAATCAATAGATAGATAGATAGATAGATAGATAGATAGATAGATAGATAGATAGATAGATAGATAGATAGATAGATAGATAGATAGATAGATAAAATAAATCTCAAACATGTTGTTATTGGCTAAAATTAAAATATGTAAGCCCCCTTAAAAAAAAAAAAGATGTATGACTCGCCTTTTTCAGTGTGTGTGTGTGTGTAGTCACACATCATGCCACGCATTTTCACCTCACAAACAGTTTTGAATGCTTTAAATGGCATGAATTACAGGAAGTGCTGCCAAATACCACCTTTAACTAAAGAAAAGATTCAACAACATATTTACACGGACACAACCAATCACAGGACCACACCCACTCACTGTCAAACGTGACGAACGCCAAAAACAACTTCAAACACACATTTACAACCAAAAGTTCTGCTTCTGTTTGCAAGATCACAACGTTCGCTCCAAGAACAGCACAGATGGGTTCCAGCTTAGCTCCTGACTGTTTCCACCGCAAATAAACACCAACATCTTCTTGATTCTGAAAAAAAAATAAAAAAAATAGAGTCTGAATACGTCCTTTGTGTAAAATGAGAGCTCGTCGTTTGTGGACGTCCTATGAAGTCGCTTTTATCTGAATGAATCTGATCCTGATTGGCTACACGTGACCGCATCCGGGTCCTCCCTATTCTACGAACGGACACGCACGCGGCATTTTTGGCTGATTGTCCCTCGCTTGCGATTGGTCAGCATCACGCGCTTCGTTTGACGCGCTTGTATGGCAAACACGCACCGGCGGTACACACACGCACACACACACACTGTAATAACAAGCTTAAACTAAGACATAAAGTGTATGCACGAAGAGGAGTCACAAGTGTGCTTTATGGTTTAACACACAGATGTGCTGAGAAAAGAAGTATAGGCACCCCAACCCCCTACGATTCCACACACACACACACACACACAAACTCACACACACACACACACACACACCATGCTGTGAGGCTGGCAGTAGTGTTAGCCCAGCTGGCAGTGTGTGCATCTCAATGGCATACCGGGGTTTTGTTGAAATTATAGATGTGCCAACAGATGTTTGGCAGTGATCTTCTGCTTGTGTGTGTGTGTGTGTGTGTGTGTGTGTGTGTGTGCGCGCGTGTGTGAGTGTGCACGTGTGTAGGTGTTCTTGGCATTGGCGGGGTTTTTATCTCTCCACGGGTTTGAAAGACGGTGCAAGTGTACGTGTGCATGTGTACTTGGATGTTGGAGATGAATTAGAGGTATTTAAAACGTGCGAGTGTGAGAGCACGAGCAGCTGTCAGCGGCTCGCTTTGCTGTATTGTTACGGCGTTACAGGGAGTAAATGGAGCCTTTGGCAAAGTAAAGTGGAGCGGGGAGAGGAAACAAAGACGCCGAAACAAGGTGAACGCGGGAATAAGGAAAAGAGCGGATGAATGGGTCTGACGGGGAGATAGAGGATGATGAAGATGGAGGATACGGGGAGGAAGGTACGACGCCGCTACCTATGGTACGACCCCGACTTTTATTAAGGTTTAAACAGGTTTACCTTCTGGAGGAGTCTCCGATCAAGCTCGCCCAGGTAGAGAGAGAGAGAGGGAGAGAGAGAGAGAGGGAGAGAGAGAGAGGCAGGGGGGAAGATGAGGCATATTTTTGGACGGCTCGCAAGCAGAGTCGCAGCAATGCCATTTGACATTTTCCGGGAAAAGTTGGAGCGTGAAAAAGAGGGTAAATGTGAAGAAATAACGCATAACTAACTGGTGGCTGCTTCCTGAAGGGCAAATCTGATGGTAGCATTTAGAGCACTCTTTTGTTAGTTGTAATTATTTGAAGCTTTTATTGGAACAATCACCGTGGTACCACACCACCCACCGGCCTCTCTGAAGCACTCTCAGAATCAAATCAGCGCCACGCTTTGT
>OMNV01018161.1:3856-16344 GCA_900303265.1 Brotula barbata
CTTGGCGTAGGCTGCGTTTCAAAGGGCACAATATCAATGTCAAACGCGAACCGGAGAACAATGCAGAGCGCGAAAGCATGACAGAGACGAGCCGCGACGAAATGAAACGTCCGACCGCCGCACCGACGCTCCATATGTTCGTCAGGCGCTTTGTCACGGTTAAAGTTACACAAATGTCAACCTGAGGCAAACTTCACCGAACAAACTTACAGGAACTTTTCTTGTATGGTTTGTAGAAGATATTTTGTCGTCTCTGTGATCTTAATTTGTTTTAATGAATACAGTACGTTCACATGAACTCAGTCCTCCTGACTAATCGTCCATACTGGGATTGAAGGCAATTTGGGATGAGCTTGAACGGAGCGGTTCAAATAGAAGCCTCTGACTTACCCGTTACGGAAATACTCGTCGAGTAAGACGTTTACAGGCCCGAAGAAACCCTTTAACAGTGGGGCTGATACTCAGAGTAAGCATACTTCACTTTATGCCAGTTTTAATGTCATTAATGTGTTTACATGACGCTTAAAAGCCGATTTATTGGCCCTTATTAATCCCTGGCATTGGGTTTTGGCAGAGTCTCCTCTCTAATGAGGGCCCCTCTACCTCTCTGACAGGAGCCTCATCACTCAAAGAGAGACCGTAAATATTATGATCGTGAACTACAGTCAATGTTTCTGAGCTTATGAACTTTATACGCTCCTGTATGAAGAAATTCTTCACATACGCCACACAAACCTGGCGTATGTGGCAGAGTTTTATACTTTATATTTACTCTTTGTACTTATTCTCCGTGTCTCTCTCTTTCTCTCTCACACACACACACACACGCACCCGTACAGACACGATGAACCTGTTCGTGAATCGTGATAGGTTTTGTGAGGACAACTTGTGTGTCTTTCTGCAACTTAAGCTCTTTGAGACTTTGACAAAACACAGATAGTGAAATAAAAGCCAGGCTGTATGTTTGACTTCTGTGTGCGTCTGGCCACGCCGCTCATGTCAGCGTGCCATTTTCTGACTCATGGTGTTGCCTACAGTGGGGGAGGGAAACTCAGGAGGCAGAGAGAAAGAGAGAGAGAAAGAAAGAGAGAGAGAGAGAGAGAGAGAGAGAGAGGGAGAGAAGATGAAGAGCTCTGACTCTGCGAGTGGGATGAAGTGTTTTCTCCCCCTACTGTCTGAAACGCTGTCTGGTATATTCAGAAGTAATTTGACATAGACGCACATGCACACACGCGCACACACACACACACATCCATCCACCCATCCATCCATCCATCCATCCATCCATCCATCCATCCATCCAATCATTCACTCACTTCACCTCCTATATGTAGTACATAATGTTCCTGACAGCATATAACACCATTCAAATGTTATTATGTTATCATTAATATTGTTATTATCAAGAATTAGACCTTTCATGGGTTTACAGATTCATCCTCAATCATCCACTCCGTCATTTATGTATGAAAATAATACAACACAGAAACTACCTTTTTATTCTTTAACAATGGAAGCATGGTATTAAAATGAGACATTATTTGTTATTATTCAATTTTTGAGTGCATCTTAATTTAATAATAAATCAATCTGTTTTAATAGACGAACATCATTAGGGAGCGTGTTCACCTCAGTTGTAGTCTACGTATGTTAGTGATCGATAATAAACACACTAATAATGTCATCACTTTCACTGACAGCCCCCTCTCAAGGGTCCACAGATAATCAGCTTTTACCTCATCTGGTGCCTCATACTCTGTGTATTATATGTATTAATCCTGGTAAATATCCAATTCTCCTTCCTCTTCTCTTCTTATCATTATTACAATGATTATTAGTAAGCATTTAATATCATTATAGTTTCTTCTGACCATTTTGCACTCAGATCATCCTCATTTATGGAATAGTTTCTCCTCCTCTCCATCAGATGTTATTCATAGTGGAAAGATATGGTAATTACAAAAAATTAACACAAATCCCCTAAAGAATGTGGGCTATAAATTGAAATCAAAATTTTGACATGATGAAAATAAAAAGATATCATCACTGACATCATTACTTGTGGTTTGTTTGTCCCCCAATGGTTGTGTAGAATGATTTAATGAAGTAATGTAACTTTAAATCCACGTTAGATTACAGAGGTGAAATCTCCAGACTCAAAGCATCAGAATAATCCCACAAATTCAAAATCAATCCAAATTTGAACTATTCTTCTTCTCCTTTGTGCTCCTAAAAGGCACAAACAGGACTTCTGTGAAATCAGGACATACCAGTATACACATTCAATCACATAAAGCTCATCAGCAGGAGTGAGTGTGTGTTTCTTAGCATTAGGTCGAAAGCTTTCATCTGGACACACCTTTCTGTCTGCCTGCATGCACACGGGTGCATCAGTGTGTGTATGTTACGTGTTTGTATTTTGATTCTAACATGAAAAGGCACTTCCACACCCATATATTACCTGCTAAAAATAAAGTCGTGACGTGAAACGACAGTTATTTCAGTTGGTCAGTGAACACGTTGCCCCTCCCTTCACAAAATCCACTCAATACCGGGTCCAAGTTTTAAGATTGACATAAACTAGACAAGTATTTCTTAGATAACAAGCAACTACCGCACGACTTAAACAGCCAAAAAATCCCTCAAATGATGTAAGTGTACGATATAAAAGTTTTCAGACACGTTTTCCAGCCTACAAAACAAGGCTTCTGTGTAAACACACTTGGCTCTCTGTTTGCCGTCACACAGTATATCTGCATCACTTCTGTTGCCATGGTGTCAGGATGCGTCACACCCAATTGTTTATATACATCTTTTTTTCTTTTTTTTCTCTTCAAAAACTCACGTTATTGTGCTGCACTCGCAGCTGATTTACTCATAAAAGATGAATAAGCTACTCCGATTCTGAAGTATAGAAACAAGTGTTGGATTGCTACCTTGATAAGTATTCACATCACATAGAACTCTCTGCAGTGAGGCTTAGATATGAGTCATAGTCTAGAAGCCTTCCGTGTGAATGGTAGGAGGGCACATTAACAGACTGACTTTTTTATTACCACTCTGCTCAAAACAAATATCTTCAGTGACTGCATGAATAACTCCGGACCGATAATTAGGAACGTACTAATAAAGGAAAATAATAGGAGATTAAGAAGTCATTGTGTGCAACTGAGTTTATTGTGTTTACTCTACAGACATTAAATAAGGCGCGTTATATAATGTTCAGTACAGTTACACTCGCGCAAGGTCTCAAACTAAGTGTCCGTCATATTATCATATGATAAGGACCAATGTGTCGTAATCTGAAATGCACAGACTGACAGGCACTCTGAACATACCATAATATAAATACTCGGAGTGCACCTGTATCCCATACTCAGTCCTCAAGACCATCCTCTTAATATTTACGTTCATTATCAGTGCGATGTCGCAGCTAATGTCACTTTGTCATACCGATCCTGTTCTATTTTGGTAGTTTTTAAACTTAGTTTTTTCACTTAACTTAGCTTACTTCTGTTGTTATGCTAATCATTATCAGGCACTGTTGCTTATATTTCACTTTATGTTTTTCTATTGTTTTGATTCTGTGTTTCTGTAATTTTGGAGTGATTTCTGGCGCAAGAATTTCCCTCTGGATTGATAATGTTATATCTTATCTTATCTTATCTTATCTTATCTTATCTCATCTCATCTCATCGCAACTTTTATCTTCGATTCTACTGAAATGCCCAGCCTGAAGTTCCCAAAGATACAAATATAAATAATCTAGAAAAAAATTTTTTTTATAAGGGACATTAAAAAGGGCGTGGCTTTAAATTTAATGGTAAATGTTTTTTCTTCAATTGACCAAATTTTCCTGGTTCTTGGCTACATAAAAGATTATAAAGCATTAAATAACAAAATAAGAGTTCAAAATGTCAAAATGGTCACGATGATGGAAATACAAGATTTTTTTTCAAATTGTGAATGTAGAAATTTCCAGATTTTTTACAACTTTTCAACATACATTATCATTATAGAGTACTCATGTGAAAAGGCCGATTAAATCCATCCAAAGCCCTCCAAATGCTCCTGAATTGTTTGATTTGCAGTGTATTCTACCACTTCCTTCATTTATCGGCGTCTAAGGGGTTAAATCGACACACTGAAGACACTAAATTCCTGTTACCAACACCTCTCCTCTTTATGACGCCAATCTTTTGACACCTTCATATGTAGGCACTCTGAACAGGTACGAACACAGCGGTCCCCCGTGGACAGACACCGAGCTATACCTAAAAACACAGAACCCTCCTTTGGTTTCCATACAGCTCCGATGTTTGAACCGTTTGGAGCAAAACGTCGCAAACGCACAAACACGTCTTCTGTCGTGATGGCTATTCTGAGCCTAATTTATCCTTCGTGTCTGCGTAGGCACCAAGGTCCAAAATTTCATCAGCAGCTTCTGTCAGTTATTATGAAAGCTGTGACTACGCAGGTGCAAGAATGGGCAAGGATGAAAAGATATGCAGGTAGAGGTGGAATTAGTAAAAGTGTAAAAATTTGAAAAAAAGCAGTAATGTTGGCTGTTTCTATACATTTTCAGTCCTCCTGGTGCTCGAGCTTCGAATCCAAACGCATGCAATTTGGGCGAATTGGACTCAAAATTGCCTGAATGTGTGAATGAGTTTGTCTGTGTGTGTGTGTGTGTGTGTGTGTGTGTGTGTGTGTGTGTGTGTATGTGTGTGTGATCAGCCCGTTAGTGATCAAATAAAAGATTGGCTCCAGCTCCCCATCCTTCCTTGATATGGGGGGCTGTGTGGAACGTGTCTGCCCAGCAGCCACCAAAATGTGGTATAAACACAACCAGATTCTGTGTGCTGCCGGCCACGTCCGCCTCCATTTTGAAGTTTAAATTGGCTTTTAGCCTCCGCTTCTGTTTTGTATTTCTTACTAAAACTGTTGCCTCGATTTTATGAGTGTTTTGATAAAACAAGGAATTTTCAAATCGCCGGCAACTTGTTCCCCAGAAATGCACACACAGGTCTAGTAAACGCCGTGAAAAGAAATAAACAGTGGTTGCACAACAGATATTCCAAAATTGCCAAACACGGACGTTGGCAGTTAGCCTTCTGACAGTTACAGGGGCCTGCGAATGCTCCGGATTCCATGGAAGGACTCCAGGTGACGGCATTTCCGATATTTTGAGGACGAAGCCTTGTTTCCCTCTGAAGAACAAAGCCCGAGTCCTGCTCTGTATTCATCCCGCTTTTGTTAAGTCTGGCGCATTTTGATGCCAGAGAAAAATGTAAATATTGAAACTTGTCAGGTCGCGCCGTGAGAACGGGAGGCGCAGCTAGCTAGCTAGCACGTGGCCGTTTACATACTTTAGCTGTGAGAAAAGGCATTTCTGAATGAGTCTTACATAAATAGCGGTGAGTTAAATAGAGCAGGGGGGGCGACGTTGTCTCTGTGATTACGGTCACTTCTCGGACTCTTCGGCTTGTTTGGATTGGAATGACTGCCAATCTGCTGTCTACAGTCGGTGGGCAAGTTTGTAATGGGACAGTAACAGTTAGTACAAACAGGAGCGAGAGTCATTATGAAGTCATGTGGGTCATATTATATTCCCATTACACTGACGCTCATGGTAACACCAAGTTATCTCATTACAGGTGGCAGACCTGGATTTTGTCATTTACTTGACCGCGTCGTTTGTGTAAGCAAGCTTGTGTACTTTGAGAAAAAGGAGAACGTCATTTTCCCCAGCTGGGTGGATCCGTTTCCCAGCTCTGACTTTGGATGTTGTCGGAAATCTGAATAATAAAATCTTGACTTCCAAGTTGCCTGGGATGAACCGTCAGCCCTTTAATGACCGTGTGACATCACATTATTGATGCAAACCGCTCCAAACATGGCAGAATGAGCACTTACTTGTTTAATTATTACTTAAGTACATGAATACTTGCAAATTAATTGGTTGTTGTGGCCACTTTAAGGAAAAGTGTTCAGGGTAAAGAATGTTGGATGTGGGCCATTCCACAGTAGTAACACATTAATAATTGACTAAATGATGTAGACGAGTTGTGAAAACAAAATGCTAAAATCAATTAAAATTACAATAAAAAATTAACTACTAAATTATAGTACTAAACCATCAAACTTCCTTTAAATTTCTGTTATTATTTTGTACCGATTTCCCCTGAATGCATCCTGATATATTTGTTATCATTGGACACTTGGTCCAAACCCTAATCCAAAATTGAAGCCTTTGCTGGTTAATTATTTAGATTGGACTGTTTTTGTTCTAAAATATGAAGATTTCATGTGGTCAACATCAGCATCCAAACTAACTGAAGCATCCTTTGCCAGATCCAAACTTTTTAGATTTCCCTCAACTGATGGTTAAGTCTGTTCACCAATAACGCAGAATGAAGCAGAAGTATGGTTGCTATGGCGACCTGCAGTTTAACATGCCATGCAGTGGTTAAACTATTGACCAGAACTAATGGATTGGCCAACCGGTGTCCTGATAAATGTTTTCAGAGGCACCAGCCAATCAGAGGGGAGTATTTTCTGTGGCCTGATCATTGGATCAGCAGCCTGAAGGGCACATCAGGGAATCCTTGACGTCATAAGAATGATTTCAACTGGATCTTTGCAGTCTGGACCAGCGATGTAAACAGTTTATGGCGTAATCGTACGTATCTTAAAGTGAGAAGCGCTAAAAGCAGTTTTAGTGTGTTTGTGTGTGTGTGTGTGTGTGTGTATATGTGTATGTGACCAGAACAGTTGTACTGTGAGCTTGTGAATGAAACATGGTGCATGCAGCTTCACTATGGGAGGAAGTAATAACTCTCAATGTTGGGCACTTGGGAGCTGCACGAGGCCTCATTATCTCCTAAACGCCCGAGGCTTTCCGATGTTCTCACCTTACGCCCACCGCTGACCTATGACTCACCAGCCCCTCTACCTCATACCAAGCCTTTATTACATTACCTTAATCGCAAGGCATCATGTCGGAGGGTTGCAGGGCAGCTCGCCTTCTCCCTCAAAACATCCAGCCCCTCGTCGTTTATCATCTCATCCTCCGCCTATAAAAGGTGTACGCACGACTTGGTCCGTGTCCACCGGAGAAAATTCTGTACATACTAGGAATTTTTCCCGCCTGACACGGCGATCCAGACCGCTCGTCTACGTCCCGGCGTGACAAAATACAGAGATGTTTACAGACTGACCTCACTTTTTGTCTTTTTTAGTTTCCTAGAAGTGATGTCTCCTTTTTTTTTTTTTTCTTCCCAGCAGTTGATGATACAGTGTGTATTTTATCAGCATGTTTTCCAGCAGCCACAGCCTCATTTAAAATCCAGCCAGAAAAACAAACATCAGAAACAAATTTCTTTGGTTTACACCCATTTGGAGTACATACGCTGCTCCATCATCTCTGCCTGACTTTTAGTGAACCTCACTGGTATTTTACTTTTTTTTTTGTCAGCTGGAGGTAAAGATGGACTTCCTGCTTCCTTAGCTTAAACGTCACGGAGGATTTCACTGAAATGGCCGCGAGTAAGACGCTCAATCGAGCCGGCCTTCAAAGATAAGATCGGAATCAATTGATGTAAATAAAACAGTTAGAATAAGCAGATAGAATTTGTAAACCGACCATCGGATTAAGATTCTACAATATATTTTTTGAGTCTTCTTTTGTTGATTAGATGAACTCGCTGGACTACGAGCGGTCGGACACACTTGTAAACATTACAAACAAATCTGTGGTGGCCACGATGATACACACATACGAGATAGTTATAAAAATGAATAAAGATGACAGCTCTAGGAACAACAAATTATAAAATATTATAAAAACACCAGACCGCACATAGTAAAAGAAAATATGTACAATATGAGCGGTCCAGTGCAGTTTCTGGAATTTTTAGGGCGGAGTGGAACACACACTCTGGTTACGATCAGGTGAGATTTATCACAAAATGCTTATTATGCACACACATCATGAATCGAATCTTGATGTATCGTATTGTTCGTACTCGTTCCGGTACGCTAACACGTAAGAAGAATGAATGAAATATAGACGAACGAAGCTCATTGTATGGAGTCTAAGAGTCTTTTTGGTCCTTTACTTTGTTTCATTTGTTTCAAATTACAAACGTCGACACGATGTCACTCTAACAGAGACAGCATACGTACGGCATACGTTCCAAGACGTAATCATAATTTTGCTCCCGAGCAAAAATATGCCAGTATGATGTCGTTTTTGGAATCGAGTGTGGCTTCACAAAGCACGACAAAACACAACAACGCTCCATCGGACGGCAGAGAAGGATAATCATGATGACTACAATAGAATAGAATAGAATAGAATAGAATAGAATAGAATAGAATGCCCTTTATTGTCTTTATACAGTGTACAACGAGATTGGAGAGCTTCTCCTTTCCAGTGCAATATCATCATTTAGAAAAAGAAAAAAGAAGAGAGAGCAAATTGGTGTCATTATACAGATATACAAATATACAAATAAACAATATGGAGGTACCAGGTCTAAGTGTTAAATATAGAACATAAGTAAAATGTAAGAGAATGAATGTAATTGCACAGAATATAAATATATTGCACAGAACGTTAATGTATTGCACAGTAGTAGCAGCTGTGGCAGTGGTGTGTATATTGCAAAATGTCCATTATGTTGATGGCTGTTTCATGTGAGAGTTCAGGGTGGTGATGGCTCTTGGAAACAAGCTGTTTTTTAGTCTGTTGACTATCAAGACTAGTTGGGTTTTTCCTTTTTGCGTTAAACCCAAATCACGCAACATTCAGAATATTTACTACTAAACTAACCGCTGTTACAACGACCAGGATAATCATCAAAATCACTTGCACCAAGAATGAACGATGAGGAAAACATCGTTACATCTTCACTGCATGTTTTATGAATGGAACTCTACAAATAGGCAGGAATATTCTAGCATCCAACCGCTTTCACATAAACTGTGCAAAGTGTTAGAAGTGCAATAAATAGAGGGCTCCGACCGTTTCATTCAGATATTTTCAGGATGTATAGGGAGCTCGGTAATGAGGGGATAAATTTAGCTTCTTCGCGTCGTAGACTTAATTATCACATTCAACACGTTTACCACGTTTCCGCACGTGCTGTTTCCCATCTTCAGACGCTCGTTCATTCAGCAAACACAAAGACGGTACGCTCGCACACGAAAAGATAAATAAGATGGGTGCAGGAATGGACCGAAGTCGGCGTATCTAGCGTGCAAAAAAGTAGATCCCGGGCATTCATTTTCTTGTGTCTGATTGCTTCGGCCATCTTGCGCATCCCCGCGGTGCTTCAGCACATGTGAACAGCTGCATAAGGAACATCGTTTCCAGAGCAGGAAAGATGGTAAACACAGTATGAACACTCGAGAGAACATCGCCGCGGAGAGATTAAAAGGTCATGAATTTGAAGGGGGTAGTAATCAAAGGCTTTCATTATGGAGGTATTCAGCTTACCTGCTGTTTTAATTTCACTTTGGCGGCAGTCATCGTGCGCTCCTGCGGGATTTTCCGACGTGTAATTTGAAGCTGGAACGTCCAAGCGCATCCCGATTTCAGCTCTTCTCCAGATGCTGGCCCGCGGGACCGGCGTCTTTCGCCTGACCGTGCACTCTGATCCACTTCGGTTGGTGGTCGGTGGACAAGAGCCGCCAGTCATCTTTGATCTCCAACCACCCCACAATCAACAGCGACCGGCTCCGATGATCCAGTCGGCCCCTTTATTGTGTGTCTCTCAGCTTGCCGTGACCTGACAAACATCAAACGCCGTTTGTGGTCCTAATCCTCCTGAGAAACAGTCAGACACCCGATACCCGCCTGGTACAAGCGGTCTTATCCACAGACAATTCTAGAACATTTCAGGTTAATTACCTTGCTCAAGGGTACCTGCACCTGGTGGTAAAGGGGGAGGGGCGTGTTCTACTGTTTTCACGTGATATGAGTATTCTGTTTTTGTGTATTCGAAGCTGAGCAATAACTCCCAAAGTCGCATCCGGCCACATGGAGCAACTCAAATTTTCCACTTAACTTAGAATGAGAGCTGTGTGGATTTTCTCCAGGTTTTTACAATTAAAAATAGTGTGTGTAAGGTTAGGTTAACGGTCCCTCCGTTGCCTTTAACCCTTGGCACTCCGCCCCGGTCCCTGAGTCGGTCCCTGTGGTGTGTGCCGATTGTTGTTTTAAGATGAAGTTCCCCTCGAGTATAAAAACGGTGTAAATTAATCTTGTTTAGATTAATCCTGCCAATCTGGGGATCAAACCTCTGACCCTGTTATGCTGAAACATAGTTAAAAATAAACTGTCAGTCAGTCGTTGACGGAATCTTGGAATGAGTCAAACGTGCAATTCATCGCCAGAAACAGAGCAAAGATGCAGCAACTTTTAGTCAAACGAATACGTGGTTTGCTCACAGACACACACTCATTCAGTCTCTCTTGCACGCTCTCTCTCTCTCTCTCTCTCTTTGCAGATATGGATTAGAACCCCTGCTGTGTGGTCCTGATAGACTCGGATCTCTGATTTTGAATTTGCAGTACATGTGAACGCGGCACTAACGGTGTTCAAAATATTTTCAGTCTATTTACTTATTTTCTATTTGATATAAATGTCACCACAAAAAAAAAACAACCAACCCGTGCCACAGCATTCTCTCTATTATTAAACGGATTCATATAGAGTGTCATCTCCACTGTGTTGAAGGAATTATAAGCGTATCGATTTATGGTAACAGAGTAAAGGCTCACTGAAACATCAGTCTTTGTGGGTCACCTTTGTTCTGCAGGAGCGTGTCTATTGCTCAGAATCGCAGGTTTTCATCTCAGCCAGAGGCCACAGTCTCCACATTCCTTATTTCCAAGCCTCACTTCCGTTGATGACTCATCTCCCCTGCCTTATTACAGACAGAGAGCAGCACTCAGTCTCCATCGTTCGACTACAGGATTACTTTATTGCACGTACCTTGTAATGAAATGGAGAGCGAGATGCAAAAGAAAGCTCCGGAAGGCCGACAAATCGATTGTCAACTGCTTTTGAATATGTAGTTCTGCCGCCGCGCACGGCTCGGCGAAGACAAAACACGTTCAGTGGGTCGTACATCGGGATGAAACAATGCCTCTGATGGAGGTGTGTGACTCAATGATCTATAAATAAGTTAAGACATGGTTGGAAGATACTATTTTGGGACTTCTCATCCGTTCCTCCCATTTAGAATGTATGTTGTTCAGATAATAATTAAGAGACAAAGATGTGTATAAGCCAGAGGCATTCCCCGACTTGAAGCACTGCTGGCGTCTGCGCCTGCAGCAATCCAGTCGCTCTCTTGATTTACATATACAAAGAATCGATCACAGCGCTGTCACGGCGCTGGATGACTCTGTAAGCCTATAAAATGGCTGCGTGTCACTTTGAAATGTCTGGAGATGTTGCCACCCAGTAACACGGAATCTGTTTGGACATTTATTATTTATACACCGATTAGAGTTAAATCAACACTTCTGCGTACAATTTTTAAATAAAAGTGGTTATTGCTTAATTGCTCACTGTAGCTCCTGGAATGGAATCCGGACGGGAATCCAGAAAATTCTCCAAACATCAGGCTCTCATTCTGACAAACAAAATGAAGGAGAGCTGAAAAACTCCTGTTTGATGAATGGATGTGGAGCTGGAACCGGTTAGAAGCAACTGAAAAGATACGAGAGAAGAAAAACAAATTTGAAGGTGTTACAGTGGTTTGAGGAATCCCGTGAGAGGTATTCATCATTATTTTTTGACATTGTACACAGTAAAAGAGATGGAATGTTGGCTTGCAACTGTTGCCTTACAACACGAAGGTCTCAGGTTTGAGTCCAACGTGGAGTTGGCATGTTGTGGTCGTGTATAATTGAATTCAGCCCACAAAGCTTCCATGTTGTTTGGAATCCTACAGAAATTCCATTTCACTCGATAAAATAAATGTAATGTAATAATAGAATACTATGCCGCTTCCAGTGTATATCTGTCACCCATCTGGGACTCACACAATAATGGAGTTAGTTCCCCTCTCAGTGCAAATAATCTCTTCAAGATACTTTGATGTGATTTAAAACATCCATTTCCATCATCAAGTTTCAAATATTTACTGTTGAAACTCTTTCTGCAGTTTCCTCTGCAGCGTGATGCTGAGGGGATGGTACTGGTCAGGTGATGAGATGAGATGATGAGGGGATGGGACTGGTCAGGTGATGAGATGTGATGATGAGGGGATGGTACCGGTCAGGTGATGAGATGTGATGCTGAGGGGATGGGACCGGTCAGGTGATGAGATGAGATGCTGAGGGGATGGTACCGGTCAGGTGATGAGATGTGATGCTGAGGACCAAACAATCCTGGCTTCATCAGACCAGAGGATCTTATTTCTAATTGTCTCAGGGTCCTTTAGGTAACTCCAGGGGGGCTTTCAGGTTGTCTT